>PVKN010030341.1:0-12760 GCA_004027915.1 Capromys pilorides
AGATGAATTAGATATTGGTCCTGAGAACCTTCAAAATGTTTTTCATATTGGTAATAGCAATGTGCAACAGCAAAACTATGCTTGGAATGCTTGTCATTCTGGTCTTTTAGATGTGTACTGCTTCTAGTGTAAACTCAGCTATAACTATACCCTCTCTCAAGTAAATGGTTGGTTAACAAAACACAAAAATGGTATTAATTGAGAGTAAAAGAATAGGCAAAATGCCATCGCCTGACAGGCTACAATTTTGTATATCCTTGGATTTGTAAATATCTGTGTAAAAATGTGTAATTGCTTTTATCACATTCTTTAGAGATTTATTAGAATATCAATAGTTGATAGAAAATACTAATTTCAAACTAAGTCTAAGATGTTTGATATTCAGAAAGATAGTGATGTTAAGCTCAATTACCTATGTCATAGAGTAATAGTATCATGAAGCTTCTCTGCTGGAGGGCTGAGAATATAAGTAAACAGACAAAAAATTAGAGTAAAAGAAGGGCTACGAGGACAGCCAATATTTTGGTCCTGTCCCTTCAAGTTCAGTGAGGACTCAGGACACAAGAGAACCTGTGCTGTAACATCCTATAACTCAGTGGTTTCCCAAATTTTCTGTTCAAGGAGATTAAGGGACCTCAGAGGAAAGGGATAAATGAAGTATAGTGTATCTAGGGAGAGTCATCTAGAGAAAAAATATTCTCTCAGGCTTTCACAAAGAGCAAACTGGTCAAACAATGGCCACGACACTTCCTGATGGATGACACTGACAAGAGTTCTACAAAGCACTGTACATGGTTCCAAAGTTAATCCTGAGAGGATTTGACTTTGTAAGATACAAAAAATGAATATTTTGTTATACAGGTCTGGCCTTAACTTGCCCTGATCACCCAGCAGAAAAGCTTAATTATGAGGCATAAAATGCAGAGCTAGATTAGTATGATGAGCTGTAAGAGGCTTAAACCAACAGCCCCCAACACTGCCAGTTTCACCAGTAACCCACTGCAATTATGGAACATTGGACTATGTATACAACTACTTCTTCTTAGTTCAAAGAGAAGATTTTTTTCTTTTTTCCTTTGCTTACCAATATCAATTAGAAAATTTATCACGTCTACACCCTGTGCTCTGTATAACTACTATGAGGACAACAATATGCAATGTGTCAATTATTGGGAGTGTACTACTAATGTGTTTTGAAACTAAAAAAATAAATAAAATAAATTCTCTCCATGTTTTTTTCATGGCTTCATAGCTCTTTTTTGTGCTCAGTAATATTTCATTGTCCAGCCATACTACAGTTTATTCACAAATTAACCTAGTGAATGACATCTTGATTTCTTCATTTTTTAAAAATTTCTAATAAAGCTGTTAGTATTACACATTGTTATCCTCAGTGTCAAAAAACCTGTTTAAAATTCTTAAGACCATTGTCTAAATCATCCTGTGTATACAAGCCCATAGTTTTGCCTCTGCCATATTTTCTAACTTTTCTCCTTGCTCTCTCTTCATTGTTTAATCCTTAAGTTTTGATTTCCATTTAGCTTTCCATTTTTATTTCTTCTTTTGAGTTCTTAACCATTAAGCAGAAAAGTTTAACCATGAGGTATAAAAGCAAAGCCATATTAATATGGTGAGCTGTAAGAGGCTCAAGTCTACAGCTTCTGACATTGCCAGTTGTGCTGACAATCCACTCACCACTGTCATGGACTATTGGACTGTACATACAAACACTTTTTCTCAGTTCAATGAGAAGAAATATTTTTACGAATAGTGTTTAGAAAAGTTATCTGTACAAGATGTCTGCATCTTGTACTCTGAATAACTACTATGAAGACAACAATATTCATTATATTAATTATTGTGGCCATTCTGAAACTGCCTCCTTGTTACTTGTTTCTTATTAAAATTAATTTTACAAAAGGTGTTAGAAGCATTCTTGCACAGGTTTTTTTTTCCCCCACAGACATAGGTATTTAGTTCCTTTGAGTTAATCCAAGAGGCATGATTGCTGTTTCATATGGTAGGAGTGCATTTAGTCTTGTAAGAAACCACCAAACTTATTCCAAAGTGGCAATACCATCTGGCACTCCCACTAGCATGAATAAAAGTTTTTGTTCTTCAACATCTTCTCCAGAGTGTCATGTCATCACTACTCCAGAGTTTTGGCACCCAAAAGGTGTCAATGTGCTCTCTCACTTTAATTTGTGTTTTTCTGATGATATATGATGTGGGGGTCATATGCCTATTTGCTCACTGTCTCTTTTTCAGTGGTATCTGTTCAGGTCTTTTGCCAGTCTTTCAACCAATTGTTTCTTTTCTACTCATTGAATATTAAGAGTTCATTGTATTCGGTGTAGCAATCCTTTATAGGATGTGTATTTTGCAACCCTTTTCTCCTAGCCATTGACTTCTTTTCATTCCACTGACAGTGTCTTTCAGAAAACACAAAATTCATACTTAAAAAGCCTCGCTTATTATTACTTTTAATTTTTACCATTATAAATCATTATTTTTAGATCAGTACCATATAAGAGAATATTTAAAAATGTTGTAGATAAAGTATGGCAGAAAACATTATCTTTCCAGACCCCATACTAACATTATAGGAATCTCACATCATATTCTCTGATTATGGATTATTTTATTTATCCTTATTTAAAACAAATATTTAGCATCTACTATAGCCCCAACATATGAGGAAATCACAGGAAATATGATGAGCATGTCTCTTCTTTCTATCAGAAACTTTTGGGCAGACAGGAAATCAAATAGCAAACCAATCATGATATGTGGCACAAATTTTGGAAATGGAGAAACAAAAAGTGCTATGATGTGCATAGTAGAAAGATTGATGTAATAGAAGATTTGAAAGACCTTCTTCAATCTCCAGAATGGCCATTGCTATTCTTAGAATAGTTCCTCTTTGAGACTTCAAGTTTTCAATGATTAAAATGAGTTGGAAAAAAAATGCAAACAATAACAAGTCCTACAGCAGTTTTACTCATGCCTGTGAAGTTTAGCTAAAAATAGAGAGGGACTTCATACTACCCAGATACGAACATTGCACATCAGCCACCTCCCACCATTCCCTTTCCAACTTTCACTTCATAAGATGCAAGACAGCACAATGGCATCACTGACCACACAGTCAAAACAACTCCTATAAGCATTAGAAGAAGTACAAATTTCCTTGCTGGGCAGCTGTTCGAGTATGGAGACTGTTTGAGTAACTATGTAGTCTATGGTAGATGTTCCTAGTACCCTTCAGATACCTCTGGGCATTTGCCAGTTATGACAGATGAAGTGGAGATACTAACATAGTAGCAAGGAGAGAGAAAAGTGATTGTGCTGGATTTTCACCTAGAAATTATTACAGAAGAGATTTTATTTTTTCATTCTAGATACTGAACCTCACTTCCAATGCTTCTTTGAAGCTTCTGGGCTTATGGGATTTGTGTGTTCCCTTTGGACCCTTCAGGGCCAGCTAAGGTGCTTGGACACCTGCAAGTGAATCCTAAACTAAACATTTTTTGAGGTTACAAAATATTGCAATACCTTTTTCGGCTGTATAAGATTTCAGAATATCAGCACATTTCTAGCTAGACTTTGGCCTAGAAATTAAAGTTCACACATGCTAAGGGATTGGCTGTTGGTTTAATAATTTCAGTCCTACTGGAAATACCAAAGTTGTTTGGGACTAGTTCAAATCCTAATAATATATTGGGCTTGCTTTTGACATTTCGTATGAGATTTTCCAAATGTCCATGGAAAACAAGAGTTCACTAAACCTCTTTATGCCCTTAGGAAGAAAAAGTAAGCTTTGAATTTTTCTCTCCTGCTTATAAATGTTAAAATATGTGCAGGAAGAAACAATAAATCATTGCTTCATCAAAGCTCCCTAGTTTCTAGGAGCTAGAGACCAGCATGGTTGAAATGCAGAGCAGTATGTGATGTATTAACATGAAATGAGACAGAGAAGCAGCTCAAGTTCTCCCAGGACCTGGAAGACTGTGATCACATTTTGGCCTCAGAACAAAATGGATGAAGGGTTGAAAGCTGAAATCTGGCTGGGGGATAAGTTATTCAATTTGGGGTTGAGAGAAATCACTGAGTTCTGTGGAAAAGGAGGTGAAGGGGGCACTGGAAATGGGTAAACCAGTGGGCAGGCTCACAGAGGAGAGGAGGAAGAGGCACTGAGGGTCTCAGCTATGAAAGAGGCTGTGAATATGGACAGGGGACAGATCCACAGGGCATGTTGATAAATTGGCTTAGCTGAGAAAGATAAAGGAATTGTCAATGATGTCATTTCATGGCTGGGAGTAGCTCTGATAGGTCAAGGAGAAACGACACTGCCAAGGAGACTGAAAGTTCAAGGGCAGATGTGTCAGCCAACTTGCACACCACTGGGATAAAATACCCAATTCCACTACTTCTAAGGAGTGGATTCATTTGGTGCATGGTTTTGTGGGATTCAGTCCCCAATCAGCTGAATCTAAAGCAGGAATGGCATGGTAGAAGGATTTGGTGTGATAGGAGATTAACCTATGGCAACCAGGGAGCAGAAAGAAAGGAGGTTCCAGAAAAAGAATAAACCCTTCCAGGTCCCCTTCTAAGAACGCTACCCAAGAGCACAGTCATAAATTCATTAATATATGCATCCTCTAATTACCACAACACCACCATGAACCACTCATCTGTCACAAATGGGATTTTAGGGATTATTTTAGCATAATATTTGAGAGGAATAGTTTCCTAGGAAATTATAATGGTGATAAACTTCCTGTGTTCTTCATAAATGAAGTCTGCTTATCATGTCATATGATTTAAACAACTAAATATAGTTAAAGTTGTGATTAGGTATCAGAAATTGTATGTAACTGAGATTTCCTTTCTCTTTTTACTCCAATATTCAAAGAGATAACTACTGTGGGGCAAATTATAAGATTGCTTTTACATTCAGAAGAGGAAATTGAGACATATAGTGGATGCATCAGTTGCAAAAAGCCTTGTGGCCATGCACAACAAGTCCTGGACTCTTAATTACACGAGACCTTTCTGACTCCAAAGCCCAAGCTCTTAACCACTATGTTTTGCTGCTTTTTAATAAAGAGTCTAAACAAGAAATTCCAAGGAATTTGAATGAAGTAAATAACTGAGGCTCACAAAGGAAAAGAGATATTATAAACCATATTTCTAACCCAGCCAGGAACTTTAAAAATATGTGTTATCAGACACGAGGGGTTTGCATGACATATGATGCCTGGATCAGCACAAGATCATATGCAGTTTATTGGAGAAATAATTCACATCACCTCTGTTTGATTGGGGTGTGTGCAGCATGCACTTTCTGAAGGACAGTGCACACAGCCACATTACCAACTGGAAAAGTAATGATGTGCCTCATTGGGAGGAAACAGCTTACTTTTTCCCTAAATGGAACGTTATTATTAGATTTTGAAATGTAGTAATGTAAAGGAAATACAAGGAGGAAATGCTTTTTGCAGCCCCTACACATGTGGAGCAACTGAGCAGTTCTCCCAGGTAACTGTCTTCATTCTGGTTGGTTTGTAAGGAGCAGTTCAGGTAGAGGAAGATGGGCTCCACAGTGATTGTGTGTAATAACCCCAAAAGCATAGACAGACAGACAGCAATGTAGGGTAGAGGTGAAACAGGACTTTAAAGAAAGGAGAAGGAAACCAGTTAAGGAGGCAGCAAACCTAGATGGAAGAAGAAATAGAAGCAGAAGCAGAAGCAGCAGCAGCAGCAGCAGAAAGAAGAAGAAGAAGAAGAAGAAGAAGAAGAAGAAGAAGAAGAAGAAGAAGAAGAAGAAGAAGAAGAAGAAGAAGAAGAAGAAGAAGAAGAAGAGAAAATCAACAATCATTTTGAATTCCACCCACTAAATGTTAACAAATGCAAGAGACATAAAGGTGGATGTTAGGTCCAGGCCTAAGTAATATATTATTTCACCTATTAACGGCACTGATTCTTTGTTGGAAGTGAGGGACCTGGGAAGGAAATGAGAGGACTCGACTCTGTACCACTTGTGTGTGTTTTGATGAGAGATCCACTGGGTGAATTGTAGCCCATGAATGACCAGAGGCTAGATTTTCACTTTAATTTAACCAAAGTGTGAAGTTAGTGAGAATAAATGGCATACAGGAGAAAGGAAGCACTGTGGTGACAATATAGGCAATTTTAGTATGTAAAAGGATGAGGAAATAACCTAGAAAACTAATTAGGAAAATAGACCCACATCCATTTGCAAACTCTTGCTTTATATCCTCTTCCTCCATGTTAAGTGTTACTTTAGCTGAGGGTGGTAGCAGACCTTGAGCCAGTGCCTTCACACTGAGCTCCATCGCCAGCTCATTTCTCTCTTCTCGTTTTGAGGCAAATTTCCACTAACTTGCAAAGGTCCCTAGGCTGAGCTTGAGTTCATAGCTCTGCCTCGACCCAAAGAGCAGAAACTACAGGTGTGCACCACCCTTCCCTGCCGAGTGCTATGGTTTTTATTCAGAGAGGACACTGTCCTCCTGGCTTTCTTTCCCATGCAGTGGCATACTGGGATGGAAGGGGTGTTGACAATGTTAGGTATCTCATCTGGTGGAACTATTACAACATGCTGCATTCCCAGACAGAAAGAAGTCTCAGCGAAGCCATGGCCTATAAAGGATGCTGCTTATTTGGGCCTGCCTGTTCTGTACAATAGGATCTTGGCTAGGACAATGAGTGAAAGTCTACTGATTCAATCATAAGCACATGATACCATTTAAAAATAAGCCCTAAACTCTCTGCAATGAGAATGATAGCCATTATTCAATTTACTCAAGATTTATACAGATACATAAAGTTCAATATAAATTATATATATATATATATATATATATATACATCTATATATATATATATATATATATATACATATATATATATATATATCTCTCATAGGTATATAAATTATATATCAGAACAATTTTTTTTAAATTATATATTTATTTTGTAGAGGATCTCACTGCACAGCTAGGATTCCTGGTGATCCTCCTGTTTCAGGTTCCTAGTGCTGGGATTACAGGTATGTACCATCCTGCCCAGTGTTGGAGCCTGCATGGTGTGCCTGAGATTCTGGGGCTGGCATAGCATGTGGTACTGGGGACTGAACCTGGGTCCTCGTGCTTGCCAAGAAGGCACTTAAACAACCAAACTATCTCCCCAGCCTTAATGGAGCACTTATAAAAATTATAAATGCAATAATTCCTGAAATTCTTTTCTCTGGAAACATGGTTTTTGTCATGTGTGGAGGGGGGTGAGTGGTCATTATATCAGGATATTCAGCAAGACAAGCATCAGTTTACAGGATTGGAAGGACGAGAGGTTGAAAAAAATAAATAAAGTCACAGTTGTAGGGAAAAAGACTCTATACTGTGAACAATGAACATGGTCTTGGACTTGGTGAGGGCTTCCTGTCCAAAGAATCTGATGAGGAGAAGCTGTGCTGGTGAGTCCCCGTGGAAGGCAAGTCTGAGCTATCACAGAATATAACTGATGCCTCCTTAACAAGAATCTCTAATAATGGATGGGGTACAACATCCCCATCCTCTTTGTGGAACTGTCTCTGTGGATAACTGACATTGTACATGATTTATTTCTGCTATAGATATGTTCTTTTTATTTTAATATTTGATTTTCTATAAAACAGTTGATAGCCATGAAAGACAGCATATTTTTGCAACAAATACATTTTTCTTTTTTAATGTGTGCTGCTTTTTTAAACCCACTTAAAAAAAAAAAAAAAGATTCTGACTCCTACCACCACTCAAGAGGTATCTAAGGGCAGCCTGATAGCTCAGCAGACTAAAGTGCCTTCTTAGGCAGAGCACAGTGGCCTGGGTTCAGTCCCTGACCTACTGCACCAGCTACCCCACACAGACACACAGGGTGTGGTGAGATAGCAATTGAGACTGGACGTGGTGGCACATGCCTGTAATCCCAGAACTTGGGAGGCTGAAAACAGGAGAATCACTAGAAGTCCAATCTACATAGTGAGACCCTGTAGACCCTGTATTCCCTGTCCTAAATGCATAAAAAAGTGGTATCTAGTTGGAGTCACTGAACTCTAAGAGAGAACAAGGTGATTTCTCTTGTCAGCCTCCACTTCCTTTGTGCTCAGCCACCAGTGTTGAAAGAGGGATTGGAGGTTAATTCTAATCTGATTAAACATGTGTGTTCTCCAGTACTCATGAATATTGGGCCCAAAGAACAAAGAGGAACAACTCTTTGTTCAGAAACATATGATTTAATCTCCTTCTTAAAGATGAATCTTTCTCAATGCACTTTCATAAGCATCTCTGTAGACTTGTTATGGTTTAAGCATATATTTTCTACTCTGAAATGTGTGTTGAAATGAATTCCCTATTATGAACACTGAGAGGTGGAACCAGACATGGTAGGTAGGACCCATAGGACTCTGTCCTTCGGGATCAATTAATACATTAGTTGTGCAGTGGATCTGCTCTACATGCCACTCAGGCTAGGTTTCTGTCTGCTCTCTGCCTCTGGCTATGTGATATTACACATGGCTCTGGACTCTGCCAGCACAAAGCCCATCAATATGTGCATTTCCTTGACCTGGTATCAAAACTATGACACTCCCACCCCAAAATAAGACCCTCTTTTTATTATAATTTAACCTGCCTGTGGTATTATCTTGCTGGCAATAGAAAACAGAGTAAGACAGCTTCATGATACATTGTTAATTTGAACTTTAATTCTGCTGTTAAGCAGATTCCACCTCTAACTAGAGAGATCTAGGTCTGATTTCTGGCTCTAACTTTGGAGTTCTCATTATATGAAGGGAAAAGGTTATATAAATGTGCCACATGGGCACAATAACTTATTGCTTGGAGTCCTAATGCAGATGCATGACTTATTGAACAGAAGGATGGGAGCCAGACCACTTTAGTGTAACAATACACAGCATTTCCATTTCCACCCTACCTCAAACAGTAGCTCTATATACAACAGCTTTATCACATCCTGCTAAATATTATATATGACATCATACTAACACCTCCTTCTAGTTTCATTCAAAGATAGTGCAAATGACAGGAACACTAAATCTTGCCTGCTCACGCGGCTTCCCCAGGAACATATCACTTTCATTTTTGATGACAAATGAGATGGTGCTCCAGGCTGCTGTGAATGGCATTCCTGGCATGGTCACTTCACTCCTGAGCTGTCAGCTCTTAACTGAAAATCAGTCCTTGAAATGATTTATAGCTCAGCTATAAAAAGCTTCCCCTCCAGCTAAAACATGTGCTTCTTTCAAGTTTTATGACAAACATACACAGGCAAAGAGGAGGGTGTTCATGAACATAGAAAAGCAACACCCTCCCTCCCTTGCTCCTTTGCTCTCTCTCTCTCTCTCTCTCTCTCTCTCTCTCACACACACACACACACACACACACACACACACACACACACACATACACCAAAAACATATTCTCTTATGAAAAAAGGAAAGTGAATTTTGCAGTGATCTAGGACAATTCAAAGCAGGTGGAAGCCACTAACTGCCTGAATTTCAGAAGTGCCCTTGGTAAACACTTTGATAGCCATGTGTAAGGTGGACCTCTGTCCACTCACTGTTTTGAACCCAGTGCTGTTGTACTCAGTCTTTCATACCTAAATGAGCTGATGGTAATAACATGACAACCAAACCTAATTCTGTGAAGGCCCAGAACCAAATCAGCAAAGGCCAAACTAAGTTCCCCATCCTGCCAAAATGTCTAGTCTCTTGTGATTGCCTCTTTTTCTGTATTTTAATGAAACACACCTCTGCCCCACCCCACATATGGTGAGGTGTTTTCCCAGCTTGAATTGCTCTTGATGGAGAGCTCATAGTCTAGCCTTTGAGAACCAGTTGGGCCTGACTGTCCCACAACACTTGCAGTAATCAGAGCTATATGTAATGTGCTCAGGACGACAGCCCTGCTAGACTAAGCAATGCAAGACTCTGGCCTCTAGCTTAGTTGGAGTTTCAGAGCTTGCTGTGTCCTTGTAGTGCAGCCCACACTTAGATTAAAGCTTTCAGGAAACCATGAGTTCCAAAAACCTTAAACGGCAGATGCAGAGGCAATGGCCACATTACATAACAAGAAGGAAGGAGGCTCCTAGGAGAAGTTGTCATTCTTGTAGAGTGACAGAAATCACAGAGGGACAGTGAACCACATTCTTTCAGGGTATACACTACTTCTTGTAAATCATAGAGATTTTTATAAACTACATTTACTCATTTAGACCAGGTGTTTGATATTACCTTGCAGTAAACAATAAAATCCTTACTCATTGATTTACTATCTGATTTCACTTCAAGTTTAATTTCACTTTTGCACTAATTAATTTTTCCCTTTACAATTGATTTCATTGAGAGACGCTAATCACTGGCAATCATTTTTTTTATCATGGATTAATGTGTTCATTGTTTTCATCATTATGAAATAGCATGTTCCACTCTCTCCTCAAATTTCTCTTCCGTTAATCAATCACAAATGGACAGTCTACTTTCACATGCTCCCTCATATCTGATAGTTTTGTTTTGGAATATGACTCCTGATTTCTAACCTGGGGGAAATGAGGACTAACTCCCATACACTATTTTATTATTCTATGTTTTCATTTGAGTGTAGATGAGGGGGTCGCTGTAATCCCCATAGATTTCAAAGGATATATCAGTGTACTTTATTAAATTCCAGAAGTTGTCAGAGAATTATATCTTTCACACAGGGCATATAGCTGAAAGGGTGAAGTAAGAATGCTTAGAGAAATCACAATTATTTGAACATGTCTAACAAACAATGAAGTTTGCAGTCCCAAAAATTTTTACCCTTCCCAAGAACTCTAGAGGAAAACAGAGTATACAAGAATCTAATTAAGTGGTTAGTGCTGGCTGGGCTTTGGACAAGTCACTTAATTTCAACCACCTGCTCTAACATCACCCAAAAGGAAGCAGGAGAACACATTATATCCTTATTTATTTTACAGATATGTCACCCTGTGCCATGTCACAGTAAAACTACATGTATTTTTCACTTCCATGTCACTTATTCTTACAAAATAAGTGAAATTCCATAGTGCAGGCGAAGCTCCAACCTGTACAGGAATTCCACTTCCCATTTTAGTTTGTCCAGTATCTTTACTGGAAATGTTCTTTATTTAATATAAGCAAGCATGCCCTTTACAGCTGGAATGCAATGGTGACATCTCTCATTTTGAACTCAGTCAAGTCCAAATGAAATAGCCTTAAAATAAATTTGCCAAGACATTATTTACAATGTGAGGGTCTCTTAGGCCCGAAGCAGAGTAAACAGGGTATGACGAAGATAGCTAAAGATAGAAAGCCACGCTGAATGGGGAGGCTCAGCATGAAGTCTAGAAAAACAGATTCCAAAGTACAAGGATTTGGCAGCCAGAGGCACATGGGTTGGGATTTTTTTGTGGAAAGGAGCTGCAGATGTGACCATGGTCATGAGATCGTGATCACCGGATGTTCTTTGTCTCACTAGGTACCTGACATGAGGAAGAAATACTTTTGCTAGGTGGTCTTCAACAAGGTAAGTGTATGTCCTGATATTTGTCTTCTTGTTTATACATTATACTTATGGCTATTATGTCTCAGGGCACAATATTCAAGGAAGAAAAATATATAAATATATGTAATTAAATATATATGTATATATATATATTTAATATATACTGTTTAGATATTATTTAATGCTATCTACAAAATTTCTGTCTGAAATTATTAATAACTATATACATATAATTATGTAAAATATAGCATATATACACAAATAGGATGAGTGAAGAGTATGGTGAATTTTTAAGTTTAAAAACAGTACAGGAAAAGACATTTTGACATTAGTCTACATATTCCCCCCTCTCTTCAAACACATTTATGCCATCATTCTTATCTCTTTCTAAAGCAAGCCCAGGTGTTCTTATACAATATAATACTGCTCACGTATAAAGAATGATAAACTAGAAGACTTCATATATAAATGGATGTATCTTGACTTATACTCATAAATGAAATAAAGACCTACATGTGTAAATATCACATAGTCTCCCTAGTGTAAGAACTCAAAAGAAGAATTAAAACTGGAGAGGCATAACACAGCTGAATGGAAATCAAGGACTTAAAGGTTAAACAACGAAGTGACTATAAGCAGAAAATATAGGAAATATGGCAGGAGCAAAACCATGCACAGGATGAATTAGGTAACGGTCCTAAGAACGTCCAAAAGGTTTATCACACTGAAGATAGCAATGTGTAACACTAAAACTGTGCTTGGAATGTCTGTCATTCTGGTCTTTTAGATGTGTGCTGCTTCTAATGTAATTTCAGTTACTGCTGTACTCTCTCAAGTAAATGGTTGGTTTAGAAGAAAACAAAAATGATATTAAATGAGAGTAAGAGACTAGGAAAAATATCAAAGAATTGACAGGCTACAATTTTGTATTGTTTAGATTTCTAAATTCCTGTATAGAAATGTGTAGTGGCTTTTATTACATTCTATAGAGATTTATTAGAATATCAATGATTGATAGATAATACCAATTCCAAGTTAAATCTAAGATGTTTGATACTCAGAAAGACAGTGATGTTAAGCTCAAGTACCTATGTTATAGAGTAATAGTATCACTAAGCTTTTCTTCTGAAGGGTTAAGAATATAAACCTACAGACAAAATATTGGAGAAAAA
>PVKN010030342.1:0-12755 GCA_004027915.1 Capromys pilorides
ATATATGCTTTTCTGATTTTACAAGATCTAAGTCATTTTAATAAAAAATTACTAATTCTTTTAATGCCATTGGGAAGAAGTTACACATATTTAATTAAGGATGGCCCATTATTTACAGAAGTTAATATATGAGTCCTTCCTCTGGATATGACCACTCTTCTAGCTCCCAAAGTAGCTATTCCTTTCTTGTACCACTTCAATTTTGGCCACATATCCAATGCTTAGTTTCTAGGAATTAGCTTCTGTGGCTTTACTGAGGGCTTTTTTTTTATGTGTTTATTTATTTGTTTGTTCGTTTTTTATTTTTTTTTATGGCTGCCTCAGCCTGCCCTGGTGGTGGGGCTGGTGCAACATGTGGTGCCGGGGATCGAACCGCAGTCCCTGCAGTTGCCTGAGCTTTCCTAAGCAGGCGCTTTAGACCACTGAACCATCTCACCAGCTCCCTACTGAGGGCTTTTGTAATTATAAATTTCCACCTTTTGTTATATCTATAAGCCACCTTCCGATGAACTAAGACTTTCTTAACATACTGTCAAGAAAATGAATCTATATCATAATCCTGTGTTATCTAGTAGTATAAAACCAGCCCAGGCTAAGAAGGCAGCATTGACTTACCTTTGTACTGATTGACAGTAGGTCAGCGAGTCTTACATAAAAATGGGGGAGCCTTTTTATCGGGCTAAATAGCTAAAATATAAAGAATAAAATTTCTAGAACCTGTGAGGGTGTGTAAAGAACAGTTAAAACTTTTACACCTTGGGCTGGGGATATAGCTTAGCGGCATAAGCACCCATCTGCCAAGCACAAGGACCCAAGTTTGAACTCTGGTACCGAAAAAAAAAAAAAAACACTTTGCTGGTGGAAATACAAGCTAGCACAACCACATTGCTGAAGTATTTGACAGCATTTAACAATGCCAAACATACACAAGTCCTATGAGCCAATAATTGCACTTGCTTAGGTCAATGGTGCTACTTACATGTGTATAAAAATGACTTAAGATGTTTCCTTAATAATTGTGCACTTATGGGGCCAGGGAGATAGCTCTGTGGCATAAGTGCTTGACTGGAAGTGCAAGATCATGAGTTTGAAACCCGGTCCCACAAAAAAAAAAAAGTACACTTGGGAGTATATACATTTATCCCAATTAAAATTATTTTAAAAGCTTTAATTCATAATCATTAAAGAAAATAGGGGAATCCAAAGCATAAAAAAAAACTAAGTCCCACAATGATACCGTTTACCTGGCTTTGGAAATGTATTTCAATGCATTGGTTCAACTGATCTGCTTATCAAAGAGGAAGGACACTTTTAAGCCATCTTATTTGATTACAGAAGTCAGCCATCTTCTTTATTTGAATAAGGATCTGAGCCTTCTGCAGCTGATTGTTTCATCAAATTTCTGCTCATTTAAATAAGGCAAGAAGGGATTTCAAGGTCAGAAGTACTCCTAAAAAAAATACTCCTCATACTAAAACTAAAATTATCTCTAATTTGTTTCTTAGTTTTTTGAGACACAGTCTGAATATATAATTCAAGCTGGACTTGAGCTAACTACGTAGCTCAAGCTAGTCTGGAGTTCACAATTATCCTCCTGCCTCAGACTCTGGGAGTATTAGGATTATAGACATGCATTACCAGGTTGGGCACTATCCATAAATTGGCACTATTTTGACTGAAGTTCCTACTTCATACTCATTCAACATATTACAAATATATACAACTTATAAATATAATATTGTACATTATTTTAAGAGTAGATGAACCTGCTGTAATGAAGGAGCTATCAGTCATAATAAAGAATTGCCTTAATCCATTCCTGTTACTATAACAAATCATCACAGACTGGATAATTTATAAGCCATATCAATTTAATTTTCACAGTTTTGGAATCCAGAAACCAAAGATCAAAGTACCAGCACATTCAGTATCTAGTAAGAGCTTGCTCTTTGCTTCACATAGGATTCTTTGTTGTTATGCCCTAACATAGCATAAGGCAGAAAGGGAGATGCATGTGAAGCCACTTTTATAAGAACATCAATCCTGTTCATAAGAGAAGAGTCCTTACTACTTTGCTACTTCCTAAAGCTTCTACCTTATAATTCCATCACCTTGGTATCTAAGCCTTAACATAAATTTTGATATCAACTAACCAAGAAGACAAAATGACTTGGCCTGTTGATGTTAGCCAAGGTGTTCTTTCCTCATCATGTAATCCAGCACTGGCACAATGGTTATATGTATATAGGCCAACAACATGGAGTCCTGTTTATTGAGGATGAGCTAGGTAATATTGCTCTGATCATCCAATCTTTTATCCACAGAGACTGCCTTCAAATAGCGAACATAGTCCTATCTCCTGGTCACTTGATCTCAACTCAACAACACTGGGACTTTCAACCCTGGAATTTTGTTCTCACAGGGTGAACACCTATTCCAGGTGTAAGTTTGTCTTTCCTGCCTGGAGAGCCTCATGTAACATTCCTACCGGGGGATGATGCAAGGCCTGATTCATAAGCATAGAATCCCATGCAATATCGCCTGACCAGATGTTGCTGTGTGAATATTATCTGAGTGTCCCCTAAGGGCCATTGTTATTTAAGATTCGGTTTCCAGACTGGCATAGCTGCTAGAGGTGAGAAATATTGGAAAGTTTGGCTTAATAGGTGCTTTACTAGGGACGTGAGCTAGTTTTATGTTGAATTATTTTGAAAAGAGGATTGCTATAGTATGAAGTTCTTAATACTTTTGAGAAGATACTCAGGAGGGGAATGGCTGGATCAAATGGAACCTCTTGCTCACAATATATGCACACCTATGTTTATGGCAGTGCAGTCTGTAATAGCCAAATCTTGGAAACAACCTAAGTGCCCATCAACTGATGAATGGATCTAGAAGATCTCACTTTTCTACAGCAGAGTACACTCTGCCATAAAGAAGGATACACTCAAGACATTTCCACATAGATGCATGCACCTTGAGTCCATACTCTTAAGTGAAATAAATCAGATCCACATGTGTGCATACTGCATTATTTCTCTGGTATGAGAACCTGGAAGTATAAATGAGGACCAAATGTATAAATGTGAAACATGAAAGAAATGTTCAAATTGGGAGGGGAACAAAAAAGAGGGGAGGGGGAAAGGAAAGAAGAGAAAAATAAGAAAGAATAAGAAAAAAAGGAAAAATGGAAATAAAGCTTTTACAAATGGGGAGGGTAGGAGAGGTTGAAGGGAAGGTAGAGGAATGGGAAAAAACATGCTATATCATGCACAGATACAAATGCTTTATGTTGAATGTGATCATCATGTATATCTAAAATGTACCAATAAAATCTGATTGGGAGAAAAATTAGGTTAGATTAGATTAAAAGGTCAAGGCTATCCCCACCCATGTCTTTCTATTCTTATTCTAGATATGTAATGGTTCCTACACATGCTTTCAACATGACGTCCTACTGTGTGCTACCCTCATGAGAAACCAAATAACGAGGTCCACCACTTTGACTTCCAAAACTGTGAACCAAATAAAATGTTTGTCTTTGTGAGTTAACTGTTGGCAATATTTCACTGTAGTAATGTAAAACTGAATGATACAACAGGGGGTCATTTTATAACAAAGGAGAAGTGGGAGCAATTCCATGATCTTGGAATAGCCTGGTTATCACATACCACATAATCTAAAGACAGCCATGCTCACAGAATGCTGGACTGCCCTTTTAAAAGGGTGACTGAAATGCCCAAGTGAAGTGAACACTCTGAACAAAGGAGTTTATGTCCTCCAGGACACAGATTATATGTTAAGTCAGTGACTTCTATTTGGTGCTATGTTACCAGCATGAAATATGCATGAATCCACAGAACAAAGCACAGAAACTGGAAGAGTTTGTGCTTGAAGATTGAACAACTCTGGGTTTTGCAGGGTTGGTGGTCATGGTCCTCAGGGAGGGTGCATTTTTCTATGGATTATAAGGTGCCTTAGAACTATAGACTGTGGTTATCATCAGAACATTTTGGCTTTTTGTACCTAGAAACCAGCAGGCAAGATTAATTACAGTCATGGCGAGAGTACTTGATGCTGATAATAAAAGGAAATAAAGCTGCTTGTATACAGTGGAAGAAGGAAGAAAATTGATATAAGCGTGCAGCTGGACCCCTCTCCACTGTTCTTGAGTAGTAACTCAAGTAACCTTGAGTAACCTGGTCTACTTTCCTCACATGATTTCTCAGCATATTATAGACATACAAAACCATTAGAGACATATGTGGTGCTTTACAGCAAACCTTGCTACCCTCAGCCCGAGGAAAGGCCTGATATGTTTAATGTTAGCTTGAGAAAAGCCAGGTACATTTTGACTCTGTGAGCCTTCTTCCTCAAACCTGAACCATGCGAATCCATTGGTCTTGCTACCCAGACCATGCTTCTAAATTGTACTCTGTGAAATCCTGGGTCTGTGTACCTCTCTTCAGCTCATGATACCTTGAAACTAGTTTTTGCATATAGGCATTGAGTTCTTTGGGATCATGTGGTGCTCAGTTGATGCATTTAGGTGACATTTGATACTCTCTCACCCAATTATGACTATGGATTAATAAGTATGGTGATGTGGTGATCCCAGCCTCAGAAGAGCATAATTTCCAGTGACTCAGACCTCTCAGGAATAAATATTGGAACCACTGGATCATGGCAGCACATAAAAATAAGACCCACACAGGTGGCCATTGGGGGTGAGAAAAGAATGACTAGTGTAGCAGGAGAGGATGAGGAGCCATTGCATACTCAAGCCCAAATGCTACAACTGGTAGTGCAATTTATGGAATTAACCTTCCCTGCCTGAGTTTTTCCTCATGAAGAGAGGCCCATGAGAACCATGAAGGACATGCACCCAGAACTTGTCTGGAGAAATAGATCTGAACAGTGCACAGAGGAGACTGGTGCTCCCAGAAATGTTTCTGTTAGATTTCTTTTTATTATTATTATGGCTGGCTCAGCCTGCCCTGGGGATGGGGCTGGCACAGCATGTAGTGCTGGGGATGGAACCATGGTTCCTGTGGTTGCCTAAGCTTTCCTCAGCAGGTGCTTTAGACTGCTGAACCACTTAGCTGTTCCCACTTCTGTTATGTTTCTAACTGTCCAAAATATGACTAACCCACGGGCCAGCTGCAGAATTCTGAAACCTCTCCAAGAAGGTAATGGCAAAGGCACACTTAAACTGTCTTCCTTCTTCCTCTCCTCTAGAAGGAAACCAAATCTACTTCTGAGTCTCAATTCTCCACCACTACCACCCCAGGTATCCTCACCCCTTTCCCCTTAGACCATTTCCCAAACAAATTTCTTGCATAATTAATCCCACCTCACAGGTCTTGAGAAGGATTTTTTGGGGGGCTGTATTAGGCTGCCTCGTGGGTGGGTGTGGGGATCGAACCAATGACCCCATTTCCTGACTGGGATTGCAGGCACAAGCACTTAAAACACTGAGCTATTCTGAAAGACCCCAACTATCCTGGAAGACCCCCCCACCTCAAAGGTCTTGGATCAAAACATATTTTATCAAATACTCAGAAGACTTTTAATGTAAAAAAAATAATGTCCCACTTACCAGATACTGGGGGGCTTTTGGGTTAGCTCAGTGGTTTAAGTGCCTGCACAGGAAATCCCAGTTCAGGCACAGGGGATGGCGGTTCAATCCCCATACCCACTGTTAAGGCAGCCCGAGCCAACTAAAAAAAAAAAAAAAAAAAAAATTTACCAGATCCTGAGTTTGCATTTCTTCCCTGGAAGAACCAGAAATAGAAAATGTAAAAGTTCTTGACCCAAGTCAATGGTTTCATTCATGCCTCATCCCTGCTAAAGATATGATTGTGTTGAAGCATCTGGGAAGATGAGTCAACGCAAGGAGTAATTCTATGCCACAAAGTGATTTCTCTTTGCTCTTGCCATGCAGGTAGCCTTTCCAGCCAAGTCAGCATCATAAGATAAACTTCAAGAACTCAATAGAATGTCACAAAAAAACAATTAAGCTGGAGGAATAATCTGCCCTAAAATTACTTCTTAAAATAATACATTAAAGAGAATAAAACTCCTTCCTGAATCATCCAAGATTGCAGTGCTATTAGTCAACCCAAGAACTTCAAGTGTCCCACAAATACAAAAGCATGAGCTTCCTCCATTCTGACAAATGTAGCAACAACAGAAGACAATTGAAAACCATTTCTGTAGAAAATTAAATTCATAAACCTCAGGTTTTAGTCTCTCTCTCTCTCTCTCTCTCTCTCTCTCTCTCTCTCTCTCTCTCTCCTCTCTCTCTGTTTTTAATAAAATTTGTGCTCCCTCATTAGCCTTGAGCTTTTTCCATGACTTTAATATCTGCTAGCAGAGAGAAGGATGCTATCTACCTGATAGATCTGTTACCCATTGGAAAGTATTGTAGAGGCTGGCAACTCCCTTGTCACTTATTAGCAAAAGAACTAATTCTGGATGCTCCTCCCTGACCTCTTTAGTCATTAACATGTTATCTGAAATAACCATAGGCTTTTTTATTTTACAAGATAATAAAAAAGCAAATAAACCACAGTACAATTTATGGTGTTTTCTTTTTCAGTCCTATTCTTTTTTTAAATTTTATTTATTTATTTATTTGTTTGCTTGTTGTGTTTGTTTGTTTCTTCATTCATTCACCCTGTGGCTGGCTCAGCCTGCCCTGGTGGTGGCGCTGGCGCAGCATGTGGTGCTGGGGATCGAACTGCAGTCCCCGCAGTTGCCTGAGCCCTCCTAAGCAGGCGCTTTAGAACACTGAACCATCTCGCCGGCCCATTCAGTCCTATTCTTATACTGGTAATGTTCTGTGGGCTTCACCTCTCAAAGCACTAAAATACAAATCCTACTGTATAATGTTTCACTGTCCCAATTCCCTCTAATTGTCAGCCTGACTTAAAGTACCAGAGGATGTGACTCATCTAGGGCTATGTGTTGGCAGACGAGAAGCTAGAGCTCAGTCTGTTATAAGCAGAAGTGAAGTCTTTTTCAAAACAAAGAAAGTCCAAATGGTTTTTCACCAAGAATAATATGCATAGCATCTTGGTTTCCATGGCAAGATGTTAGGATAAAGAGGCTTCTGGAACATCAGTGAATTGAGTGGAGCTTCTCCTTATTCTTTTATGTCCACAGTTATTCCATTTTCCGAAATTATCTGGGCATCCTATTTGGGACAAAAACTACTGGGAATTCATGCTAGTACTGTAGTCAGGAGGCCCAATGCCTCATATGAACTTAGATCAAGAATTTAATTTCTGAAGGGGCCGGGGAGATAGCTCCGTGGCACAAGTGCCTGCCTGACAAGTGCAAAGTCATGAGTTTTAACCCCGGTCCTGCAAAAAAAAAAAAAAAAAAAAAAAATTTAATCTCTTAGAACTAAATTTCTCTATGTGTAAAACTGATGTTACGTTTCTTATCTTTTACCCCTTTCATAGGTTCTTATAAAATTGAAAGACGTTCCAATTTTAAGTGAATCAATGGCATCACCACTGAAAATGACGCATCAAGTCTATGATTTCTAGATGTCTTTCAACATTATTCATGTTGATTTTGTTTTCACCAAAAGAAAATTTAGTTCAGATTCTGGAGATCCAGCTTCAAAATGTATGTACTTTCAGGTGGAAAATGATAAGCTCAAAAGTTTATATTACTAGTTTAAAGGAGGAAATGATATTGTTGTCATAAAACCATATATTCATATGATGCTTATTTACATTATACAAAAGAACACATTTTATACAATTGAGAATAAATTTAAATATGTTAATTTCTAACATATATTTCAGTGAGTCTATGAAAGAAAACACATACCCCTCAGTAATCACCCTTAAATTTCATTTTATACTTCTCTCCCAAATACCCCTATCTCATACAACAGATGAGTCCCCACAATTGTCCCTTTGAACCAACACCTTGACATTGACAGTCAGGCTTACATAGATCTCCTGTCCCCATTCTGCAGCTCATGTTTCCATGAAATTCTCAACCACACATTCTACGTCACCACTTTCTCTTGCTTCTCCAGCACTTTTCCACCAGAAGTCCATCCTTGGAGGGCAGAGAAAAGGACAAAGCAGGAAAATCGTCCATTTTGCAGGGAATAGGGAAGGGACTAGCAAGAAATTCTCCTGTATCAAGATATTTGTCTCCATCACATTGTGCTCTGGCTTTTATCTACCATATTTATGTACTTACAAATCTAAAAATATTTCCTAAATGGTTTTTGCTACTAGTATATAAAGAATAATGGCTCTCATTGGAGAGAGAAGAAAGTGATTTGACATGGAAATAACAATAACCTCTGACCCTTCCTGGTCAACCACAGCTGTAGCTGTAATTGAGTTGGATGTTTTCCAAGTCTTCATTCACCACAAATTATTCATGATGAGTTCTATGAGTGCATTTTCCTTTTAATTTCACAGAGAATTTTTGAAAACAAAAAGGATAACAGAAAAATCCTAATAAAATACACACCTTATTTTTATTATCAAAGAAATGATTTTGATAATGGTTGGTATATATTAAAACTGTTGCTTTTGTATTTTCCAAATGTCATATGACATTCCAGACAGGCAATTGAGATTTGCAGTGAACACATTTATGTGTAATGGGCTCTTTTATTTGTATTAGAGGACATATTCCGAAGTACTTTGTATCCTTGTTTTTTGTCAAGAGGTTCATCTCCATTAGCTCATAAGCCTCTTGAACACAACAGCACTACCTTCTATTCTTTATGTTTTCGAAAGCACTGCTTCTTAAAATACAGTTTGTGGATGGGACCTGCTCCTTGATTCTTTCTTTGTTACCAGTATTCACTAAGGGAACTACACAAATGTGAGTATAGAATGAAATATTTTATAGAAATTTGATATTACTAAATATCAAATTGACTGTCTAAGTCAATGATGATGGAATTCACTTTTCTGAGCAAACAATTGGTTAGATTCAGTGTTTTTAAACTTTCTTGGATAAATTGCATGCTGTGTGAACTATATGCATGCCCTGCTAAGACCACATATTAGCCTAACTTGTAATTAATTAAGAAGAAACCAAAACAAACAAACAAAAAAAAAAACCTGGTGTTTTCTCACAGATAGTTTGAGAAGCACTGTGCTCCTTTAGGGGTTGGCAAAGTATGGTTTGTGAGTCTTACCCTACTTGCAATTTACCTGTTGTTTATAGATATGTATTGAAACATGGCCATGACATTTATTTATTATCTATGCTGCCTTCACCCTGAAAGCAGAGGTCCGTTCTTGCAATAGAGATCCTATGGCTTTCACAGACCAATGTATTGACTATTGGATCCTTTACAGAAAAGCTTTGTTAACCCCTCCACTAAATAAACGTTTTGAAAAAATTTTTGACTGTTATCAACAGTAAGAAATGCATTTCATTTGCAAATGAGTAGATGCATACATCTGACACATGTTCAAAAAATGTATAGTATTTTCTTATCCTGCTATTTGTACTTCATTCTGTTTTGTTCCATTTTACATATGAAAGAATATTGGACCATGTGTAGTGGTACATGGCTTTAATCTTAACACTCTGTGGAAGATGAGGCAGGATTGCAAATCTGAGATCATTTTGGGCAATTTAGTGACTTAGCAAGACTCTGTCTGAAGATGAATAAATAAAATCAGAAAAGGGCTGGGATGTAGCTCAGTACAGCAGCTTTGGATTAGATCCCCAGCACACACACTCATATTGGGCATATCCATTCAATTTATATTATAATCAATCTTAGAATTTTACCTAAAATTTGAAAATAACTGTTCTAACACTGCCTAGCACTTGGGAGACATTTATTCAATTTTACATATGCTAACATCAGTTTTTCATTCTCCAAGTCACATAGTCTTTGCAGCTCTCCAGTATCATCTCCACCTTCTACGTTCTCCTTGATAGCGCAAGGTCTGAATGCCTGCAAACCATTTTCCCCAGATTCCTTTGTCTTTAGAATTCCAGTTAGAGTTAATTGAGTGTGAAATTGAAGATGTAATGAAGGAGTTATACTTTGTTGGCAGGCACATGGGAGTCAGCAGACAAATACAGCAGGCCTGGGGATTGCCACATTTTTTATTCATTCTCCTCCCATGTTATAGGCCACAGGAAGGATTAAGGGATGCTTCCCTCTGATTCGTGTTTGTGATGGTGAATCCAGACTGTCAACTTAATTGGCTTCAGAGATACCTAACAGGGTGTAATTCTAAGTGTGTCCTTGTGGAGCTGGGCTGTGTGATCCTGTCTCTCTGGTCCTTGTCTTTTTCTTCTCAGGCTCTTCCCCTGCTCTCTGCTGCTAGCCACCATGAGGTGAGCCGCTTTCCTGAGATTTTTCCCTCTGCCATGAAATTTCTGCCTTGGAACCAGCCAACCATGGACTGAAGCTGCTGGAACCATGAGTTGAATGAATTGCTCCCTCCTTTGAACTGTGTATATCAGACATTTTTTCCCAGCAACAAAAAATGGACAAATACACTGTACTTCAACAAATTTGATGAGATCTAGCTCATTCATCAAATTTTGTCACTGTTAAATCTGGTATATTTAATGTGTTGTAATCCATTCCATTTAATAAGTATCGAGAAAATTAACTAGGAGCAGAAATTAATTACTGTGGAAAGAGTCCTCAATTTGTGAAATATTTTGAGGTAAAAACAATAAAAGGAATAATTAGAGTCAGTGGTGTGCTAGTAAATGTTTTACAATCGGCTCCCCAAGGAAAAAAATTATTTTACTTGATGGATTAGTCAATTTCTGTGGAATAAATTCCCACAATGATCAATTTCAAGAGCCCAAGATGGCATTAATTAATGTAGAAATGAGAGAAGATATACACAATCAGTACTGCAAGCTAATAGCACCTGCAATGCCCTAGTTCTAATGTAGTTTTGGTTTATACCTGTTGTTCAGATTGGGCATCTTTCATTTTCCAGAAATATTTTCTTTTATATAACACCATTAGTTTTTCTATGCCTAATTGTGTTCTATAAAGTCGCTGCAGATTACATGAATGAGTTCTGAGCAGTTGGTCCGAGGGAAGATAAAAATTACAAGCCTCAAATCACAGTTTCATCAACCAGTCAAGGCATTGTCTTTTTTTTTTTTTTCAGGACCGGGGTTTAAACTCACAATCTTGCACTTGCCAGGCAGGCACTTGTGCCATGGAGCTATCTCCCCGGCCTTAAGTTTTTGTCTTGTTTTATGTGTTTCAGTTTAACAGCACCTTATTTAATATATAGTTGGTTGACTAACATGGCCAAAAGTGTTATCACTCCTGCTTCAGGAGTTTATTCACACACATCTTTTCTCTGTAATGCACATCACAACCTTTTGCAGTTAGGAATATTACTCATGGTCATTTCATATAGCAAAATTAGCTATTAAAAGCACAAAACTGAAAAATGTGGCAGTTAAGATTCAAAGAAACACATCTTTACCACATTAGAGCTCAAACAAAAAAGGGAGAGTATCACCTTCGCTGTGTTTACCTTCAGCTAGGAATATGCACTACATAGGAATAGTCACTATGTGACTCAGATCTTTTGCCACCCTGCACACACATATGAGAGGGACAAAAGGCATCATGAGTATTGATTTTATTGCTACAAATAAACATTATTGAGTAGGCAAATATAGTGCCTATGACCCATGAGGATCGACTGTGCATTATGATCACTGTATTTGTTGTGCGGCAGAAATAGTTTAATCTTTCCATGGATGGAAAGAATAGGAACTGTGGGAGAGTTAAACAAGAAGGAGCATTTGGATTTTGGATCAGATTGTATTGAAGAGGATTAATGTTTATTTCTTTTTATTGTTGTTTTTGTTGTAGTTATTCAGAGGACAAGATGCAGACATGATATCTCATCTAAATGATATTAGTACAAACTTTCTTCTCAATGAACTAAGAGAAAGTAGCTGCATATCTATCCTAACTATCTTGTGTACACACATACATATTTGTTTCACAATAAAATGGCATTTTATTTATACTTTCGCAAGGTTAGTAATATATAACACAAGGTTTCCTAGTGACTAATAGCTGACTTTAACCAGACAGTATGTTTATCTCAGGGCTGAGGTAGCTTGTTTGTTTTAGGCACTGAGGCTTAGTCCCACCTACACACATTTGATCGATTTCCTAGCTTCTGTGGCTCCCAACATATCCACCTTTATTATTTTTTCTCAGAGATGGGTGTTCTATTGCAGTTAGAGAAGTTGTATTTGGAGAAGTCTTTAAATGACCTTTTCATAGTTGATGCCAGCCCAAAGACTGTAAGTACTTGAATTCAGCAAAATAACCCAATATAGTCCAATAGTTCATAATAGTAGTGAGTTAACAGCACATCTGACAATTGTCAGAAGTTGTTGACTTGAGCCTTTTATAGCTCAGCATATTAATATTGCTTTATTTTTTATACCTTGTGGTTACACTTTTCGGCTGGATGGTTAAGACCAAGTTAAAGCAAGACTTATACAACTAAAAATGTAACTTTTGCTATCTGAAGATTAATGTTTAAAATCTACTTAAAGGAGATGCAAGAGACCCTACAGGTTGGATTTTACATGCGGCCTTCATCCTGATGATTCTGGTGGAATTGATTGTAACACGAATCTACTCCATATTGATTCATGTTCTCTCTCTCTCTCTCTCTCTCTCTCTCTCTCTCTCTCTCTCTCTCTGCCCTTTTATCTTTATCTTTCCTGGCAATTGA
>PVKN010030343.1:0-12757 GCA_004027915.1 Capromys pilorides
TTTTTCTATTACATCTGTTTTTGCACCATTGTCATCGTTTTACCACATACCATCTCTTTGGTGTATAATAATGCACCATTATGCTGTTTTACAAACAGGAACACTGAAAATTCAGAAATAATAAAGTGATTTACCTGCTTTCTGGAAAGTTCTTAGCTCCATTTTGTGTGTTGATGCTTTTCTTCTCCCATCTATTGCTTCTCTCTGTTTGTGCTCTCTCTTTCCCTTGCTCTCTTCTTCTCTTCCTCCTTTATTTTCCTCTTCCTTCTTTTCTTTCTCCCTTCCTCCTTTCTCTTCTAGCTCTTTTTCTTTTTTTCCTATGTAAGAAATATGACTGTCCTTGCATTACAAGAGGCAGCTGTGCCCTATAAAATGACATCTGTTGGAGTGAATTCAACTCAATCTGCAGCACACTGTGGCTGCAAAAGGTTGGGAAGGGTGAGGCTGGAGGAAACCATGAGTGGAAAACAAAGGCTATCACTTGGCCAGGCCTTCTCCTTCTCAGGAAATGAGAGTTCAGGCCCTGAGCCTCTGCAACTCTCATCTGTCTCTGTGGCAGAGATGAACCCTGTGATCTCTGCCTTATGCAGGTGAAACGAGGCCTTGCCTATTGCCCACAGATTGAAGATGCCACAGGGCTGACACTGCAGCCCTGGGATGAGCTTACTAACCTGCGTAAGAGGACACCTTCATGAGAGGACAGCGAGGAGTGTGAGAGAACAGAACAGATAGAGCCAGTGAGATCTCCCCAAGCTTTTTGCTCTCATTGAGTTGTCTTCCTGTTGCCTTAAATCTAAATACTTCCCTTCAATTTCTTTATACTTTGTTTGTTTGAGAAAAGGTCTCACTACATAGTCAAAGCTAGCTTTGAACTTGTGGCAATCCCCTGCATCTGATCCTTGCATCTGCTGAGATTACAGGCATGCACTACCACACTCGACTTATTTCCCTTCAATATTCCAAAGTCCACTATTATTTTAATAAGCTACTTTGCCTAACTCAGCTTTACTTCCAATACCTTGATGTTTTCTGCTGGATCCAAAGGTTTCAAGGGAGGGGAAGAGAATAGAAAAAAACATACAACCTATCATGGACAAGTACAAATTCTCTATGTTGAATGTGATCATTATGTATGCCAAACTTGTATCAAAAAATTCACTTAAGAAAAAGAGTAAAGTGCATATTCCCCATCCTACACAACGGGGCCGTCTGTAATCGCTGATGACATCCCAAGTCCTTCTGACCGACATACTTGGGCATCCGAGCTCCCCATCCTCCTGCTTTCTGATCACTCCCCTCTCAGCACTTGCTGGACATGCTCTTTCTGTGCACAATATTTCCAAACTTCCCTTATTGTGAGTATGTGACCCTCCCTCCTGCCCATCTGTAGATCACACCTGCACATTTGCTTTTGACCTTCTCTTCATGTTAGATGGTAGTGATGAAGAAGAGAAAGAACAGAATAGGTTCAAAGAGAAACTTCTGGAATGACTTCCGTGGTTAGAAATGACATGCCCTCTGGCCATTTTTAGGATATTTCCTAAATAAACATAGGAAAGAGTAACTACAGGTCAGTGAATTCTCCTAACAATCAAGCAAAAGTAACTGTAATGTACAGTGAGTACTAGAAATGTTGTATCATTTATTCTGTTATCTAAAATTCCTTCCATGCAGCAGAAAAGTTTAACCATGAAGGATAAAAAGTAAAGCCAGGTTAATATGCTGAGCTGTAAAAGGCTCAAGTCAACAGCTTCCAACATTGCCAGTTCTGCTGATAACCCACTACTACTATGGACTACTGGACTATATATAAAACTACTTTCTCTTAGCTCAATAAGAAGAAATATTTGTACTAATAGTGTTTAGAAAAATCATTGTGTCTGCATCTTGTACTCTGCACAACTACTATGAAGACAACAATATGTATTATATTAATTATTGTGGCTGTCCTACTAATGTTTTTGAAACTGTCTCATTGTTATATCTTTCTTATTAAAATTATAAAATTTGAAAAACAGAAGAGTCAAATGCACACAATTTTGCATCTCTTCACATCAGCCTGGAGGCAAAGCCAGTTGCCTATCCCTTCAATAAGCAGCTTCTTTCTTTGCTTATTTCCCAGGCTCTGGTATACCTCTTGATTCTTTGTGACCTACTAAGATCTATTTCTTCTCAAAGAATTGTGCTATTTAGAGTGTTAAGTAACAATAACACCAAAAAAGTGACTGATCCTGTCTTATGACTTAAATTATTCCTTTTGCACAATCTGATTAAACCTTGACAATATTAAAAGTAGACAGAAGTTTAGACAAAGGAGCCATCATGTGATGTCACTTACCTTTTCCTGCTGTAAATTGTTGGAACAGAATGCCTTTTCTCACATTTGTGAGCTTTCTCTGAAATCTGCAAGCACTTCTACAGCCACCCAGTTACAGGATCAGCAATGCCCCTACTACTCACAGAGTTCTTTGTTATTCATGGTTTGTAAGAACATGACAGGCCACTGTAGGTGGAACTCAAAGAGTATCCTGCAGCTTCCAGACCCCAGCCACTTCAGGAATACAGGTGGTGCAGAGTAGACTTTACTAACTCTCAGTAAGGAACGGTTACTCTACAAATGGCACCCAAATGCACCAAAGATAATAGCTTGCCCTGTCAATCCCTCACTCCAGATGCGCAAGACAGGAAGAAGAGAAAGGAAATCAATGATATTCTCATGTTCAGTGATTTTGTTTTACAATAAAATTCTATAGAAGGCCTCAACTTATTTATCATTGACTATTACCATTAGCACATTTCTGTCCTTCTCACCACATCCATTAAAATGGAATTTTTGGAGAGCAGGTTCCAAACATAAGAATGCCAGTGGTAAAAGGGGTGGATGAAAAATATGATGAATGTTTAAGTTGAAACAAATTTACTACAGCAAAGGACACATTTCCATGAACCTTCCTCAAACTACTCTTCTTCATTTGGAACACGCTTATCGCATTGTTTTGGCATCTTTCTGAAGCAGCTCTGAAAGTCCTCTTTTAAGCGTATCTTTGCAAGGCATGATAAAAAAAAAAATATGGCAATTGCTGCTGCTGAGTACCACCGAAAGGGAGGCTCACAGCAACATCATAAAATGTTCTCATCTATCTTGCTCACCAGATCTAGCACTGCACAACTTCTAATTGCCCCCAAAGTTTAGTGACCACTAAAGATAAATGTTTTGAATGAAAACATTGATGCAACCATGACAGCACCACAAAAGGCCTGACAGACCACTTCTAAAGCTGCTTCAGAAAACAGGTTAAATGATGGGACAAATGTATGTAAACCAAGAGGGAATATTCTGAGGGACATATGGTGATATGTCTTTTACTGCAATAAACATTTGCCATATATTTTTAATCACACCTTATATATGTGAAATACGGTTCACTAGTTAGGAACAGTGAGCATCCAACCTTATCTTTCTATTTTCCTGAGCTTGTTATTTTTATGCCACAACAAAAAGTCATTTTTTCTGTTTTGAAGTATCTTTTAAAATCCTATGATGTATTTACTCATTCACTTGTTTTTTTACTTATTTAGTTAACAGAAGTATCAAGACAGTTCATCTGTAAAGAATTAGCTAGCAAAAACTTTAGTGTTTTAGGTTGAAATCCATACACTTTTACAACCTGCTAAATATTTAGTATATCAGTGAATGCGACTGGCTGTGTTCCAAAAAAATTTTATTTATTAAGAGCAGCGGGTTGCAGTTTGCTGCTCTCTTATTTAACACTTAGAGCAGCTCCTCTGTCTTCAGTACTGTGCAGGACTCAAGGGACACAGGTGACTAGAGTGGGTACCTGGCTCATAGTGCTTACAAGTCAACATTTCTGGAAGCATGGCTGGGCTTTGACAAAGTTACCTTTGGCATTTCTTCACTCTCTCTGCTTCCTCTCCTGTCAGTGTCTCAGACCTAGTGCAACACTTTCTTCTGTGCCTTCCAGGACTTCTTAGTGTCACATAAGTTCTCCATCCTTCTGTCACAACTTGCTGGCTCTCTCTTCCTTGTCCTCAGCTAGCCAGAGGACACATTGGGATAATGTACACTCTACAGCGAATCACTGGCAGTAGCTTAATTTGTTCATTCTTCAGGAGTACTCACATTAAAAGAGGGTATTTTTAAAACTATGTATCTGCATGTCTCAACTTGTAAAATTCTTGGCAAAAGGCTCGAGGAGCTCTGTCTAGGCAGAGAAGTCCTTGATAGCAGCTCAATCCTGTAGAAGAAGCAGCTGCAAGTTTCCCTCTGTGGCTCATTGAGGGGCTCAAGCTCTTCTGAGTCAGTATTTGCAGGCACTGCCTCAGTACTTTTGAGTTTAGATTTATGTGGAGCTCCCTAACAACACTGTGGCACAAGTGCCATCATCAATGTCTTCACTTTATAGATGAGGAAACTAGAGCCAGGAGCAGCTAGAACACTTGGTAAAGGTCACACAACTCTTACATAAAGTGACATTTGAATGTAAGTACAGTGCAGTCTTGATAGTCTAGCTCTAAAGAAACAAGTCCTATCTAAATCAGGTACATCAGCTCTAGGGAATCTTTCTTTTTTTATATATATCAGAAATAGAACTCAGGACCTCATGCTTGCCTGGAGGGAACTACAACACTGAGTTATCTCCCCAGCCCTAGTTGAATCTTATAAGATGAAAACTAAAGAATGTGTAGTGTAATCTTATTTTAATAAGGAAACTGAGGCTCAGAGAATTTGGATTTGACAAAGTCCCTGCAGAACGCTGAAATGAAAATGCTGTTCTTAATATTATTTTATTTTACTTTCTTTTATTGTACTTTATAGTACTATACTACCTTTTGGTAAAATGGTAATTAAAAAAAACCCCATGAATTTATTAGCAAATGACACCTTCCCACCAGGACCATGCCCAATGTGAGTCTACCGGCATGTGTGATTTTGCTCTTTTGTGTTTGCACTCACTGCTAATCACAGGCCTGCTAGGGACAGCTCACGGCACCTCATTCAGCGGATGATTGAGGGCTTCTGAAGCAAACCCACACCAGGTGCTCCATTGAATGGAGGAGCAGAATAATATATCTCTTCATTAAAATTTCACATCTAAACACTACTGGCTGCCTGTGCCTTCTTGGAATTTCCCAAAGGGTAGTTGAAAGCCCTGACAAAACATAGTAAAGGCCAAAGATAGCTGCCTGTTTAATAAACAATGTAAGGAATTTCCCAGCTGGGTGGTTCCAGGAAAAGCTTTGCCCGAGCACTCTACTCATCAAAGGAAATTTGAGTGCGTTAGACTAACGATATGTAATGTGCCATGAAAGCAATCATATCTATAAAAAATGTGCTGTCTGATAGCCTACCCTAATATCTCATTGAACTTTCAACCTTATGTTTACCAGATAGGTACTTATGCCACTGAGCTATCTCTCCTGCCCTATTCATGCGTTCTTGAGATCTGAGAATTGGATGGTTTAAGTTGCCATAAAGCTAATGGAGATTCACAGCCTCCATGGGTGTAATGTGCTGGGAACTTTGCCTCTCAGTGTCTTCTCAAGAGGACTGGTTGTAATAAGGATCCAGTCACAGAGATCTCTTTACCAGCTCCACTGAGAAATCATTTGTAAATTATACATCAGATGCCTTCTGTACAGGACAATTTAGTGAGCTCAGTATAGAAAAAAGGTACCGCTTCCTCCTATAAGAAATCCACAGACCACTGGTGCTCTCTATTGTTGCCCATACTGAAGGGGAGAACATTCTGAGCAACACTTTGTACTCAAAGCAACAAGAGACAGGGCTGGGCATGGTGGTGCACACCCATAATCCCAGCACTTGGGAAGATGAGGCAGGAGTATCAGTGCAAGTCGGAGACCAGCATGAGCTACAAAATTGAGCTCAAAGCCAGCTTGAACTTCAAAACAAGACTCTGTCTTAAAAAGATAAATAAATAAATAAATAAATAAATAAATATAAAGAGGCATAAATATTCTGGAAAGGCAGAGCTGTGGTGGCAAAAAGTGGGTGACTTTGAAGCTGAACAAAGAGATCAATAAATCAATTAGTATTTATTCCCTACTGTCTATTTCTTTTTAATTTATTGAGATTTCTACCCTATTGACTTTTTGATTTATTGAGATTTTAAGGTGATCATTCCTTTTTCTGGGTCACTTAGCCAATGCACTGTCAACACTTGTTATTTTCTTGATCTCTCCAAAAGAAACTGGGGTGCAGAAAGCTCTAGTGCTCACAATCTCCTTGTTATTGAGTAGATCCTCTCATTCCACCCTGAAGAGTTTTGTGTGTATCAGCTCTTTCCTAATTGGGAAAAACAATAACCTCTGTTCTTTCAAATAGGAGTGACTCCATCTTGGACTCTAGCCCATCCTAGTTAGCCCTTCCTGAACACTCTGTTACAGGAAATACTTAGTTCCAATCCTGTGGACACAGTTACAAACCCAAGAGAGCTTGTCACAGACCAAACATTTTCTCTTCTCCACATTTTCCTAATTCTGCTCTCCTTTTGCCCCAGTGGCCTCTCAGATTCCCCTTGTGTACTCTGACTTAACTAAACATGATCAGGTGACAGCATCCAAACCAGCCAATGAGGAAGATGCCACTGCTCCTCCTGCAATAGGATGAGGGAGGAAACCTCCTTTCTCTTGAATACCTGCTACTTCAAGCTTGAGCCCTTTTACAAAACGAAAAAGCCTTGTCAAGATTTCTTGGTGTCTGAGGGCTTTATTATCTTCACTGATAAATTTGAGTCTGGGGGCTCATTTCCAACATTATGAAGGGGATAATTGAGGGAGAGAAAAAAGAGAGGCAGCGTCTTGAGGGTTGTGGCAGAGAAGGAAGAGTGTACTGTTTATTTGTTTTAAGGTGATTACGAGGACATGAATAACAGGTCTTTCTATCAGTAATAGTCCAACCTGAAAGAAACAATTTTCTCAGTATTCCAAAGTTAATTTGTGGGCCAGGGCTATAGCTCAGTGGAACAAGCAACTCCTTGGCAAGATCAAGGTCCTGAGTTCGACTCCCAGTTACACCCAGAGTTAATTGGTAAAAAGTTGGCACTGTAGCTCAATGTCATCAAAAATAATCTTAGCAACTTCTCTCCATCTTGCTGTTTAGTAAGTTGCCATTGCTTTGTGAGACCACAGTGGCTGCTATGCTTCTAGTTATCAAAGCTATGTGCAAGCCAAAAGCATGTATGCTTTTAAAAGGAAGTACACATGGATGTAAATTTCCTTTATGGTTAGGTATCAAATAGTTACCCCAGGACCATGTGAGGGTTTTTGTCCTTGAGCACTGACACATTGCCAACTCCAAACCAGCAGGTTTCTGAAATGGCAAGAAGACCCAATGAAGGTAACTTTGGAGGTCTCACAGAGATTAGTCTCTCTGAAAGTGATCCAAGAGCCCCAGAAATATCTCACTTTTATTGAGGTCTAAAGATAGGCTAAGGAATGTGCACACCTACTTCAATGAATACAGACTACAAATCACTATATCTTCCACTATTCACCTAACATTAGGTTCACACAAATGCTAACTGATAACATTCCAAGCTGGGGAGGAGACAATCATTAACATCACAAGCAAGGGATCAAAGAACAGGGTACCAGGGGAAGAACCTACTATTTGCAACCTTGAATCCCAGATTTCTGGAATTTACAAGTAACAAATAGCAGCTCTCCATGGGCTCTGTTTATCGTTTCCTGCTTTTTGGGACATTAATTAGGCTTTTGTCTCATCTCTATGTTTCAGTAGCCACAGAGCTCAGTAGGGGCCCATCAGTTTCTTTTTATCCCCCAATGCAGAAGACTCCTGGCCAACACTAGAGCTGATCTTCCACTGGTTGTTTGATCAATGAAAAGTAGTTGCTCTACAAAAAATATGGTGGGTGGTGATCTACTGTGTGATCCATCCTTTGCACACCTATAGTGTTTCTCCAAAAGGAAAACCAATGAAAGCAAAAACAATAAACCCACAAAAATATAAACAAACAAACAAAAAAACTTCAAGATTTACAAATCTTACTATGTGGAGAGAATATCTAGCACAGAATACCCTTCTTTCAGCTCCATTTCCTTAAAGATTTCCTGAAAGTTCCTCTTTACCTCCTTCATTGCTCCTCTAGGGTTTCTCTAATGTTTGAAGTCATTTCCTCTTATTCACATCAGCTACCATGATTTTAGGAAGGCCAGATACAAGCCGTCTAATGGATCGGCTCTTCTTTTCCCTTTGGAAACATAATTGTTTCCAGTAAAAAGGGACTGGTAATGGTAACCAGAGAAGTTGTTTCTAAACTAAGGATGGCTCAATGATGCCACACAGACCTAGGTCTTGTTTTGATCAGCTCTTCTTGTGCTGAGGAAGGGGAACCAAATGGTGATCCCATAGTGCTGCTTACCCTGGACAGGCTTCAGAAGCCCCTTCCAGGTGGAGAAAAGAAAGCCGAGCTGGAGTCTAGCAACATCTCATCTTGTGCCGAGCAGCCCTCCTCTCTGCTGTGAGAGGGTTTTGCATGTTCTTTGTGGGGTGAACCTGCAACCATGCAAGTTGCCATGCTAAGTGATGGGTGGTAGTGGCCACAGCAGCCCTGGAAGTCTCCCACTCACTGCCCTCCAGGAAATCTCACTGTAAAGAAAGTCAGCAAGCTGAAAAGAAAATGAGATTCCTTCCTGCAGCTTGTCTGCTCAGTGAGTGCTAAGACTGATCCTTTATCTGCCTCTTAGATTTGAACAATAGATCTATTTAAACAACCCATGAAGGGGAGCAGGTTTTCTCACTTAGTTGGTGTTTTTAGTGGGGCAGCCACCACAGTCTATGGCCTGAGCAGGGACCTGGGAAGCCATGGAGATAGCCAGTACCAGTGCAGCCTCTGCTTGGCCTGGACTTAGCATGGATGCTTCTTGTTTTCTGAAAACATTTGCTGATGCCATGCTTAGGTGCTTGACCCTGCGGGAAGTCTCATCCCATGCTTGAATAGTACTTAGAAGACAGGTCACTGTGGTATAGGAAAGGTCAGCAACTTGTGTTCTAGCCTCAGCATCTATCTACATGTATCTTATCTAGTGGAAAATTAATAATGAGGTTTGGACTGAACATGTGAAGAGTTTGCATCTGTAGGCCTGGGACATAAAGGAGGAGCAAGAAGACTTTTGAACACAGTTAGCTGTCGAGTTAGCTGTGAGTTCCCTGGCTTTGGACCTTCTTTACATCACTTTTAGATGCTATCATGTAGGTTGACATAGGTTATTCTGCTTTGTCCTGAGTAAAATAAAGAATTTACATGTGAATATGTGAGCATGCTCAGTCGAAGCATGATAATGACCTGGTTTGTAGGAGGGCTTGAGTATTGAAAATATTCTCCAAGTTTTTCTCCACATCTTAATAGGGCAATAAGAGAATGGCAAAGCATAACTTCAGGACTCTTTCATTGTTCTGTGAGAAAAGAGAGAGAGCAATAACAGCAATTGTGTGACTAGAAACCTCGGCCTCTACTTGTATTGTTTGATGTCAAGCCATTCGACAAATTTGGCACTAGGGCTTTGGGCAACAGATCTGGAGAGCTTTCTGTCTTTAGAAGAAGAAATCCTCACCAAAGCAGAATAGTCATCGTTCATAGAGGCTTTCATAGAAATTTCTTCATCAGTAGCCCTTGGTGATATGATCTCCAAGCCTCTTTATTCCACTGACATAGAATATTACCACTTAGTGGCTAAAATCTAAGGCCAGATATCCTTTGTGCCATAATAAATCCCCTTATTACCAGATTGATTCATGAGAAAAATTACTTAATACCTCTCTGTTTTATGCATATAAAATGGGAAATCATAGATTTTGAAAATATCTTTTTTTTAGTTCTTATATGGGACTTAGACTAGTAATATGGACTATAGTTGACATATGCATGACTAAATGGTAAAAATGACCAAAGTCTCAGAGGTTAATTATAGGTAATAATATGGATGTATTAATTATAGGATCCACCAGGTAGAGTTGAGGGTGGAACAAATGTCACATGGTAGAAAAATGCAAACCTATCAGCAATGGTAGATAGTTGACATCAAGATAAATAACTCAGATTAGGCACCCTGTAAGCCTGAAACTAACATGATTTGGGATGCTAAGTCTTACATTTCCTAAATAGAATTTAAGCATTTTGAAGTGAGAAGATTTGCCTGTGTTCAAATGTGAAAACTTCCAAGCTATATTTCTTCTCTGTATCTCTTATCACCTCCCACTCCTTTGAGGCATTTTCCAGGTCTTGGTGACCTCCTTTGACAAGAAAAATGTAGTTCGGGCTCTCAGCAGTGGTCCAAGACATACAGACAGGATGGGCCAAAGGAGATCAGGAGCATTTCCTGAGATTCCTTTAATGGCTAGTGGTGGTGTGCAAATGTACCATAGTTACTTTTCCTTAGAACATGGGGAATTTTCTATTCAAACAGGAGAAATTTCAGAGATAAGGGACTATGTATCTATCCTTTCTTTAGAAGCTGCCTACATACTATGCATGCTGACCAGCAAGAATTAGAACTACCATAAATGCAGTGTATAATTGAGAACTACAAGTATTTTAAAAAATAAAATTGCGAAAATTTGCTCTATTAGTGTTTTGGGACTGTCTTAACTCTGGAAAGGCTGGGGGATTCATCGGGATGGCTGAATATAAAATCTTCCCTTTCATATCTGTGAGATCAAATATTTTTCATGGTTATATCAAAACGCTCAAAAATTGAAAAGAGTGAATATGTGAGCAGCCATGAGGGTGGATGTCCAGCAGAGTGAGTGTGGGCCAGTCCTTCTGGGATGAGCTGTCTGGGAACAATGAAGAACAATGAGAACAATGAAGAATAAGAAATGGAAAATCAGAGCTGATTCAGCACTGTGTATATCCAGCTCTTATGATGTACACTTTAGGTATGCTAGTCCTGTAAAGGGTATAATTTGATGTTACTGAGTAAGACTTTCTACTTTAATTAGATATCACACACCGTGAAAATTCTTACTAATTCCCTGTGTGTACGAAGGTCATGAGTCATTTAAATATACAGAGAGAAATACAAGAGCATTAATAAACCAATGATCCTGTCTTAATCTGCATCTTGTCACTATAGCAAAACACCTGAATGGATAATTTATCAAGAAAAGCAGTTTCTTTTGGCTCATGATTCTGGAGGCCAGGATCTAAGATCAGATGGCTGTATTTGGTGAGGATCTCACACTGCTTCATATGTGGTAGGATTGTAAGGGGAGGGTACATTTGCAGAAGAGTTAAGATTTAAAAGTAACTTGCTTTGTAATAGCCAACTGTTTCCAGAGCAAACCCACTCCTGTAAGAGAAGTATCCATAGCTCCTAACAGCCTTCTTTGGTTTTAAAAATCCCACCTTCTAATATCAGCAACATGTCAATCAAATTGCAACACAAGTTTTGGAGAGAGGAAACCATATGCAGATCCTAAGGCAGGTTAATGGGCTTATAATATTTGTACACAGAAGCAAAGAGAGAAGTTGTATTTGTTTAAATACTCCCTATAATTGAGTCTTAAAATATTTACATACGTAAGCATGTATTTACAGATATGTGAGATTATATTAAATGATGGCCACAGATTCTATTGGTGTCCTCTGTAATCGCGGGTTTACTTCTTCACTCAGAACAGCAGCCTCATTTTATTTGGGATGGTAATAAACCCAGATAGTTGTAAAGATTTTACCCAGATATTTTTGCTGATAGATGTGATTGCTGTATGTCACAATTTTTGATGCGACCTAAGTGGAAGTTTCTTGTGGTTTTTGTGAAAGTGCTGTTTCTGACGATGGACAGCTCCCCCTGATTGCCTTTCCCCTTCTTCTTTTTGCTTGGAAAGCAGCCTTGGAGCAATAGCTGGAGAGCATTAAGACTGAAGCTTCATCCTATGATGTTTGGTATTCAGAAAGACAGAGATGTTAAGCTCAAGTACCTATGTTATAGAGTAATAGTGTCACTAAGCTTTTCTTCTGGCATGTTAAGAATATAAGTTTATAGACCAAAAATTAGAGAAAAAGAAGGGCTACAAGGATAGCCAATATTTTGGCCCTAGCCCTTCAAGGTCAGTGAGGACTCAGGAAATAAGAGAACCTGTGCTATAACATCCTATAACTCAGTGATTTCCCAAATTTTCTGTTAAAGGAGACTATGGGGCTACAGAGGAAAATGACTGAAGATATATAGTGTGCCAAAGGAGAGTCACTTAGAGAGAAAATATTCTCTCAGGCTTTCACAGAGAGCAAACTGGTCAAGTAATGGCCATGATTCATCCAGATAGTTGACACTGACAACAGCTCTACAAAGCACTGTACATGGCTCCAAAGTAAATCCTGAGGGGATTTGACTGACCTTGGGAGATACAAAAGTTACATGTTTTGCTATACAGATCGTGCTTAAACTTGCCCTTAACCACCCAGCAGAAAAGTTTAACCATAAGGCATAAAACAGAAAGCTAGATTAGAATGCTGAGCTATAAAAGGCTTGAATCAAAAGCTTCCAACATTGCCAGTTTTACCAATAACCCGCTGCAACTATAAAACATTGGATTATGTATAAAACTACTTTCTCTTAGTTCAATGAGAAGAAATTTGGTTGTACCAATAATGATTTGAGAAATTATAACATCTACACCCTGTGCTCTGTGTAATTAATAGGAGGACAACAATATGCATTGTATCAAATATTGAAATGTACTACTAGTGTGTTT
>PVKN010030344.1:0-12756 GCA_004027915.1 Capromys pilorides
TGTGTGCTCTGTGATGGTGAGAAGAAACAATGAGAGAGAAAGGAGGAAAATATCGCAGAGACAGGGGAGCTGTTGCCTGCTTGAACAGTTTCACAGACTGGGGCGGGAAGACTCCTCCTGACACCAGGACTATTGCAGACATGTGTCTGCAGGCACTGGCATGGAGACAGAGGCCGTTGGGATCTGTCTTCATTAGGTTCTGACAGCCTGGCCCTGAGTTCTCAGACAGAGACCTGTGCTAACTTTCTCAGGTGAAAGCAGTCTGTCACCACGCTGTGCTTCCCGAGTTGGAGGTAGGTTTGGTGGTGGCCATTCCTTGCACACCCAGGCTGGCAACTGGGTCACTTCTGAGTCTCACGGTTGTAAGTCACACAGGCCTACACCACAGCTCAACCTGATGCAAGCCATACCACCAGTCCATTCTGCTGTGGTCAAGCATTTGTGTCCATTGCTGGAAGAGGTCCAGAGGCTCCATCTGGGAGCACTGGCCCTGAGACAGCTGTGCTACCGTAGGGAAAAGCATGTGTCCTTGGCCACCAAATCTGATGCTAAACTCGATGACACAAATCTCACACCTGCAGGGCCCTGAGCAGTGTGCAGCTGTGGAGATACACCAGGTTCATGCCAAACTGGTATAACTCAGGCAGAACCTGGAGATGGCCACTGATGTGTTCTTCTCCACTAATGCCATTCCACATATAAAGGTATAGTCTCTGATGTCTACCCTATGTACAGAAATTGTGCTTCCTGCCTGGTGTTCAATGTTGCTGCATTTGGTCCAGCAGTGACCTCTAAAACTACTTCCTATGTGGTCCTTAGCACCTATTTACTGAATGGGTGGAGTCTTTTTCCCTCCACTGCAGCCAGAGGCTGAGAGAGGCAATGATTTTCATGATTCTTATCTTCCCAGCGCATTTGTCCGCAGATGTCATTGTGGGATTGCAGAGTTAGGGTGACACGTGGTTTCACCTTAGCACAGCTGGCACTGATTTTAATGTCTAAGGCATAGGCATCATTTCCCCTACCTCTCCCAGTGTCTCTGTCTTTACCCTGCTTGGATTTGGGGGTTGGATAACAATGATGCTTTCCTTCTTGTCTTCTTTAGTGATTCTTTTGTTTTATATAATACTAAAATCTGTCACTAAGTTATCTCATCATGTGTCCTTTGCTCTTTTGATCTAATATTTATCTATCCATTTCTTGGAGGAAACGTGTTTGGTGTTTATCATTCATTTTACTGTTCCTCCTCTTAAACATAGCTTCTTTTTATTAGATTAGATCTCTCTCTTCCTCATTAGCTAGTTACCAATTTGTGTCTTTATTGTTTTATTCTTTTTGTTTTTATTTTTTTTAATTTTAAATAGCAAAAATAGCAGAAACAAAGATAGGAAAACAGTAATAAGAAAGAATACGTATAGCATGGGATTTTCAAAAGAAGAAAAATTTAACAGTGGTTGTTTTGCATATGTTCATCATCAAATCTGTTTTTATTAATATAGATATGTAAGACTGTACAAACAACTAAACGTTAACACTCACAATTAACCTTATTTTTTTAAGTCTTCCAAATACATATTGTATTTAAGTCACTCTTCAGAAAAATAATAATAATAAAATTTATGAGGGTTGGGAATGCAGAAAATGCAAGGTCCTATGAGTAATTTCTGGTACCATCCAAAATTTATTCATTTAATTATTTTCTTCTTTTGAGTCCTTGTATTAGGGAGACTATATGATATTGGCATATGTTGGTCTGGGTAATCTCAGTAATGAGTATATGTTCAAGATACATCCATTTATAAGTGAAGTCTTCTCGTCTATCATTCCATATAGCTGAGTAATATTCCGTTTTGTGAAAATACCACATATTTTTCAACCATTCTTCAAATGATGGGCATTTTGGTGGTTTCCAAGATTTGGCTATCACAAATTGTGCTGCAATGAACATACTTGCACAAATATCACTATGGTATGATGTTTTCAGTTCTTCTGGAAAAATTTTTAGTAGGGAAATAGCTGGATTGAATGGGATTTCTAGTTCTAGATTTTTAAGGAGTCTCCACACTGATTTCCATAATGGTTGCACCAGTCTCCATTCCCAGCAGCATTGTAGAAGGGTTCCTTTTTCCCCACAACCTCTCCAACAGTAATTGTTGGTTGATTTCATTATAGTAGCCATTTTTTCGGGGGTGAGATGGTATCTAAGTGTTGATTTGATTTCCATTTCATGAATGGCTAGCGATGTGGAGCATTTCTTCATGTACTTATAGGCTTGTTGAAGTTCTGTTTCTGAGAAGTCTGTGTTCAGCTCAGATGCCCATTTCTGGATTGAATCTTTGAATATTTGGACCCTAATGGCTTTTAGTACTTTATAAATTCTAGAAAGATAACGTTTGTCTGAATATTTATTAGTTACAATCTTTTCAAAATTTGTCGGCTGTCTTTTCAGTCTGTTGGTTATTTCTTTTGATGTGAAAAAACTTCTTAGCCAGAGGAGGTCCAGTTTGTTAATCCTTTCAAGCGTTAAATGTGCATTTTCATTTTTGTCCATGAACTTTTTGCCTACCCCGATGTCTTCAAGGTTTTCTCCCACTTTCTCTTCCAGGAGATTTAATGTTTCTCTTTGGATATTTAGATCTTTAATCCATTTAGACTTTAGTTTAGTGCATGGTGATAGACTTGAGTCAAGGTTTAGTTTTCCATATGTAGAGAGCCAGTTTTTCCAGCACCATTTATTAAAGAAGCTATCTTTCTTCCAGTAAGTGTGTTTGGCCCCTTTTTCGAAGATAAATTGGCTGAGTGTGTTTGCATTGGCTTATGCATCTTCTAATCTATTCCATTGAACCTCAGGTCTATTTTTTGCCAAAACCATGGAGATTTTATCACGGTAGCTCTGTAGTATAACTTTAGCTCAGGAATTGTAATACCTCCTGTCTTGTCTTTGTTGCCCAGGATTGCCTTTGCAATTCTAGGTCATTTCTGGTTCCACTTAAATTTGAAGATTGATTTCTCAAGGTCTGTGAGGTATGTTGATGTTATTTTGATAGGAATTGCATTAAATCTGGATAACAATTTTGGAAGCATAGCCATCTTGACAAACTTGGTTTTTCCTATCCACGCACAGGGAAAATCTTTCCATTTTCTGAAAACTTCTAGGATTTCTTTTTTCAGATTACTGTAGTTTTCATTGAATAGATCGTTTACAACTTTAGTTAGGTTAATTCCTAAGTATTTCAATATTTATGCTATTGTGAAAGACATTGTTTCTCTGATTTCTTTCTCAGTGTGTTTGTTATCTGTGTAGAAAAGTGCTATAGACTTTTGTTTGTTGACTTCGGATCCTACTATGCTACTGAATTTGTGTATTAATTCTAGCAGCTTCATATTGGAGTTCTTTGGGTCTTCCAAGTAGATTATCGTGTCATCTGCTAATAGTGATAGTTTAATTTGTTCTTTACCTATTCTTATTCCTTTTATTTCTCTCTCTTTTCTAATAGCTATAGCTAATGAATGCAGAACTATATTGAATAAGAGTGGCAAAATGGGACATCCTTGTCTTGTATCAGATTTGAGAGTAAAAGGCTTTAGCTTTTCCCCATTAAAAATATCTTGGCCATTGGTTTGTCATAGATGGCTTTTATCAGTTTGAGTTAGAGGCCCTCTATACCTATTTTCTGCAGCACTTTGAACATGAATGAGTGTCGTACATTGTCAAAAGCCTTTTCTGCATCAATTGAGACAATCATGAGGTTTTTGGCCTTGGCTCTATTAATATCATGTACTACATTTATAGATTTGCATATATTGTATCACCCTTGCATCCCTGGGAGGAATCCTTCCTCGTCATGGTGCATAATCTTGTTGATGATTTGTTGTATTCTTTTGGTGAGGATTTTATTGAGGATTTTTGCATCTATGTTCATGAGAGAATTTGGCCTGTAGTTCTCTTTCTTAGTTGAATCTCTCTCTGGTTTTGGTATCAGAGTAATACTTGCCTCTAGGAATGATTTTGGAAGGATTGCTTCCTTTCCAATTTCACTGAAGCGTTTGAGGAGTATTGGAAGCATGTCTTCTATAAGTTTCTTTTAGAATTCAGTGGTGAATCCATCAGGTCCTGGACTTTGTCAGCAGGCTTTTTAGTACATTTTGCATTTCATTGGCTGTTGTTGGATTATTGAGAGTACTTATATCTTGATTCAGTTTTGGTAGTTTGTATGTTTCTAGGAATCTGTCCATTTCTTTTGTGTCTTCAATTCTGTGAGAGTAATGATTCTCAAAGTAGCTATTAATTATCCTCTGAATCTCTGCTGGGTCTATAGTAATTTCACCCTTTTCTTTCTTATTGCTCGAACTTGAGTCCTTTCTTTCCTCTTTTTGATGAGGTTAGCTAGGAGCTTATCAATTTTATTTAATTTTTCAAAGAACCAGCTTTTTGATTCATTCTTTGTATTGCTCTCTTCCTCTCAATTGAATTAATCTCGGCTCTTTACAATTTTCTCCCGTCTTGGGCTTTGGCATGACTTTTATTTACTACTGTTTACAACTTTTTCTCCTATGTTTAATTGGTTGTCCTGTTTGGTGGGATCTTTCTGTTAGCATTTGTTGAGTTTAGGTCGTTTTGGTCTCTCTATAAGATATATGTTGTATACTGTGTAATGTTGGCTTTGACGTCATGAAATTATTTAGTTGTTCTTTGTTGAGGAAGTTTTTCACTTCTCTCTCATACTTGAAAGAGAGTTTTGCCGGGTATAGCAGTCTGGGCTGGAATTTGTTTTCATGGAGGACTTGAAGCACTCTGCTCCATACTCTTCTTGATTTCATTGTGTGTGAAGAGTAATCTGCCATTATTCCGATGGGTTTTCTTTTAAATGTGATTCTTTTCTTTTCTCTAGCAGCTTTTAGTATGTCATTCTTCTGCTGGATTTCTGAGATCTTGATTATTATATATCTTGATATGTTTTTAGTCGGGTTGATATTATTTAGCATTATGTATGCTTCAGTTACCTGAATATCTGTTTGTTTTCTCATATTTGGGAAGTTTTCTGCTATTACTTCTGCCCATATTCTTTTGATATCATTTGTAATGACTCCTTCTTTCTCATTGATTCCTATTATTCTCATTTTGTTCCTTCTTGCATCATTTTGCAGGTGTTGAATTACTTTTTCGTGAATCCCGGTTGCTTTTAAGACATCCTCTCTTGCCTTTTCACTAGCTGTGAGTGTGTCTTCAAGATCTGAGATTCTATCCTCACTTTCGTTCATATGGTTTCGCCAGCTTGTGATTGAGATTATATTTTCTTGTATATCTCTTTGATACTGTTTCAGGTGATCTGTTTCTTTCTTATATTGCTCAGTCATGGAATCCATCATTTTTCTATTCTCCTTTAATTTTTTACCAATGTCTCCTTTAACATTACTTAAGTCTTTCATTACAGTTATACTTTCTCTCTTTAGTTCAGAGATTATTTCTGCTCTGCTCTCCTCTTTACCTTTCTTGATTTGTTCCCCTAATTTAGATGCTGTTAATTTAAACATGTCTTTTTTTTCATCAAGAGTTATTTCTGTTCTGTTTTGTTCCCTGCATTTCTGCAAATGTATTTCCACTTAAGATTCTATTAATTCATGGTTTTCTTTTTTATTTCAGATGTTTTCTCTGATCTGACGTGTTCTATATATTTCTGTAGTGGTCGGTCTACCTCAGTTTCAGAGTTTGTGGTTGCATGATTCTCGTTTTCTTCCATGGTGTCATCTTCTGTGTTTAATTTGGGTGGGCTTGGGCCCTGTGACGGCATCTTAGTCCTTGTCATTATCATTATGTATGGCAGTGAGCTTTGTACTTCGAAGAAGTTATGCTGTTAGCAGCAATGGGGTTTTGCTCTGGATCCAGCCAGCTTGTTCCCCTCCAGTGGTACCTGGCTGTGTGTGGTGGCTCAGGCCACTGGCTGCTCTGAGGCCTTTTGGGTCTGGACTGTGGTTGGAGTCGAAGTTATGAAATTGAGTCCGAGTATGGACGTAGGCTGAGAGTCCTTACCAGGCTGCCACAAGGCCAAATGTGTTGGTGGATGGGTTCGTGACCACAGTTCAGGTGGGGGATGTAGGGAAATGAAAGGAGGTTCGGAGGATCCTTACCTGGAGGGGTGGGGTCAGACAAGGCAGTGGATAGGCTCGGGCTCTTGACGGACCTACAAGTGCTTCGGCAAAATCCAATTCCGGATGAGAAGGATTATAGTTCAGGTGCGCGGGTGAAGGGAGTTGGGAGCAGGCTCAGGGGATCCTTACCTGGCAGGGGTGCATGTCAGACCAGGCAGTGGATGGGCTCTGGCTCCAGACCAGACCAAAAATCGCTCCAGCAAAAGCTGATGGTGGTTGAGTCGGACTATAGTTGAGGCACACGAGTGCAGTGTCAAATTTTAAAACTATAGTAGCTTTTAGAATTTATCACAGGAAGACATTTTAAGTAATTTGTGTAATGATTATTTAAGGGAATAAATTAAGAAATCACTATCTGCTGATAATAATGGGAATGCCGTAATCCCACCCAAATTCAGAGGCAAAGAACAGAGGCTCACCCCAGCCCAGAAGTTCAAGACTGCTAGGACAGTGCAGCGAAGCCACGTTGCCTCACAAATACTGCGTGAGTTCTGGCGAGTAATTTGGAAGAAACTTACTTTGAATAAGAGGTTTTCTCAGACAAGAAAGTCAAAACATCTATGTTAAAATGCAACATAGACAATGACTGCATACTCCATGGTTGAAGACTGAGTATTCTAAAACTATTCCATTGATACTTTCCTTAAATGGACAGTTCTATTCAACAGGAAATCCATTTAAAAAGTGTAGTTCCCCCCACACTGGTTGTTCTTTTACTGTCTTCTGTGCATTGCCATGTGGCCTCTTTACCCCGTCTTGAGCCAGCTGATTATGGACTGACATTTCTCCCGACACTTTTCATGGAGGCTGCAGAAGAGGCACTCCTGAAATGTGAATTTGATGCAGACGTACAGGGCAGGAGGGCTGCCCTCAACCTTTCCACCAGTGGCTGTTCTTTCCATTAATGGGTGATCCCACAAACTCACATGTGTGGAATCAGATTTCAAGGAACTTTTCTCCAGTGTTGGGGTTGAGATTAAATCATTCAGTTAACAGCAGCTACCAGAACTGTTACTGGTAAAATGATAAAATAGCAGAACACATGAAAAGCTTCTTCCCTGGTGGCATGTTGAAATACAAGTGACTGCGAGTACTGGTTCAATGAATCTAATCTGAAATTGGTTTCTAACATACAATATGTATAAAGCAATTCATTTGTGTATTTAGGACTTGAACGCCTATTTACTAAATTTCTTGTTTGGAAAAAGTATATATTTTAGGAATATCTTTTTCTGTAGCTTTTCACAAAAAAGGAGCGTCATACTTAATGGGAAAAAAAGCTCAAGATATCTTCACACAGAGTTGAGCGAAATAGGGTCAGAAGTTCATTTGAAATTAGAATATTCCATTTATGATGTGGCAAGAAGGAAGTAGTTTAAATGACTAAAAAACAGGAATAAAGAGGAAAATAATAAGAATTACACAGTATTTATTGTAAAATAGTGTTTTATAAACAGTTATTCATATTACCAGATTTATGCATATAAAATTGGAAGAAGGAAAAAAGAAAGTTATGCAGAAGAAGTGAAGAAGATGAAAAAGTACAATTAATTGCAAGTAGGAGACAAAACAAATTAAAGCATTAAATGATTCTTTCCATAGATCAGCTGAAATACACAGTATAGTTCTGCAAACTACCCTGCCTTCACAAGTAGATAAACTTCTTTCTTTTACTCCCTCTCCTGACCTCCTCCTCAACTCAGTAACTCTTTCCTTTTGAGTAAGTGCATTATCTTTTACCAGGATCTACTGCACCCTTCAAAATCCATTCTGCTCTTTCAGGTTCTCACACTAAAGAAAAAATATGATGGTTGCATAAAAGGTCTGACATATTTCACTTGAGTATGTGGGTCACAAGTGAAATTAAAAAGAGAAATGAAACAATTTATAATCAAGGGAAAATGTAGACACAACTTACTAAAACTGTGGGATGCAATAAAAGCTGTCTAAAAAAAACTGTGGTAGTAAATTTGCACATTAACAAAACAGATAAAGCCCAAATTACCAATCTTACACTACAACTCAAGTATAAAGCCAGAAGAAAGCAGGAAATTATAAAGATTGTATTAGAAATTAATGGATTGGATATGAAGAAAAAAAAGTAAAAATTATAAAGTTTCAGTATCACTTTTGAAATCTGATAAAAATTATTAATGAAAGCATCTGAACTATCCTGTGGACAACATTACATGATTTTTGAAGGTCTTTTTTCATATGTTTTCAAATTATCCTTCATCTCAATTCTTTTATTATTTTATTCAGTTGCTTTCCATTGTGCTACCTTTGAGATTTTATTCTTGCAGGTCCTTACACTATGAAAGCGACATGATCTTTACACATGAGGTTTCAATTTATTTCACTTATAAGTATGGTCTCTAGTTGCATCCATTTACCTATAAAAGACTCCAGTAATCATTCTTTAGAGCTGAGTAATTCTCTACTGTATGAAAATACCACCACTTTTTATCTTTCTCAGTTGATGGGCATTTGTGTTGTTTCCAAGATTTAGCTACAAAAAATTGGGTTGCTATACACATGGCGGCACACAAAACACTGTTGTATTGCATTTTCAGTTTTTCTAGAAAAATACATAAGATCAGAATGCCTGGATTGAGTAAAACTTTCAGTCCTCGTTTTTTGAGGAATCCATGCTGATTCATTTTGGAAAAGTTTGCAATGAACTTCTTACAATGCTGGTTATTTTGGTGCAGCATGTTATTTCAGCCCTCAGGACAATCTCTTGGGAGGATTAAAGAAAGTCCAATGTCAGTCTGAATGTGCAAGAAGATCCTTTGTAAAAAATAAAATAAAATCATAAAATCTTGGTACACTGAACGGAACCTCAAGGACAATGCTGTCCAATCACATGCAGCCCCTATCTGCTTTATGAGTTCATCAGGCTTAGTTTGCAGTTGGTAGAACATGAAACATACCATTTAACATCTGGAACATGAATATCTGCTCCATCTCTCCTTCACCATTTAACTCCGCAGCCTGCCTACTGAGAAAAGCAACCCTTGATAACTCTAAACAAGCCTAGAATACTCAGAGCCAGTCTACGCACTGAAGTCTGACAGGCAGAAGACAATGACTGCAGACTTAAAAACTATGAAAGAAACACAGTGCACATCTGGGGAAGGGAGTGGTGTGGAAGAACATCATGGTGGTAGTCAAGAAGTAACCAATCTCCAAAGTCAATTAGAGAAATTAGTAGAAAGGAAGGATGGCGCACATCTCTGCAACCTTAAATATTACCAAATGAGCAAGAAGGATAGAGAAACGTACAGATTTGGTAAAGGCAGGGGGAGGGAAAGAACAGAATGTACCACTAAATGGGGGTGGCCTTAGGAACAGTGTAGAGAAAGAGCCTCTCCCTGGATCTGCATCCATGAAGACTGAGCACAGCTAGATAGAAGAGGTATGAGACCAGCCTAGGAACCTTTGTAGGGCTGTGAAGTAAATTTCCTCTTTCTCTAAGCATATCATGTTGGGCTCACCATCCCCACCCTCAGCCATGGACCTGTCCAGCTGATGTTCTGTGATGTCAAAGCCCATCTGCCCACCGAGAGCTGCCATTGTCTATGGCTTGCTGAGCTAATAAAGCTCCAGGGCGTAACCAGCTTGGGAACAGCTATATAAAGGCAGGCCATGCCCGGTGGCCACACATCACAGGAAGACACCATCCTGGGAAGGATGGCCTGCTACTCAGGTAGGAGTCGTGAGTGGCCTAGTTCTGCTGGAAAATCCAAAAGGCCAACCGTTTCGAGAAGAAAGTGAAAGGAAATTTCAACCCCCAAGTTGAAGTCCAAGGCAAGGAGCCCATCCTAGCTCCTCCCTGCTCCCATTTACAACCCCTTGTCCTGAAACCCTGTTTCTATAGTGCATCCCTTCTCCCCAAAGTGGAGCACTTCTGTCTGTGTCCTTGCAGGTAAAAAAAAAAGTCTAACAAGAACAAGAGAACCCAGACCTTAAAGAAAATGATTCCTTGGGCGACCCCACTCGAGCTTGTGACCACAAGAGGCTGGAAAGAGCAGCACAGTTCCACTCCTGGCACCAGCAGAATGAAAAGTGCCAGGAAGAGGCAGAGGAGCCAGAGCATGCCTGTGGGAACCCATGGTCGGCCCTGCAAATCCAAGGCGAAGAGGGCCCCGAAGATGTCCAACCAAGGCGAGGCCACCACAGCCCCACAGAAGATGACCTTTGAGACCCGAGGCCAAGGCCAAAGAGGCCGCAAGACTGGCTCTAACGTGAGAGGGGCTCGGCGGGCTGTGTGCCGCAACTGAGGTAGCTCTGACCCTGAGCACCAACACTTTTCAATGACGGTGCAAGAAACCTACCTCTGTGTACCTAACAATGTGTGTGTGTGTGTGTGTGTGTGTGTGTGTGTGTGTGTGTGTACCTTCTCTGGGGTTGGGGAACGAGAGAGGAGGGAGGGACGGGAATGGAGGGAGCTGTGAGGAGGAAGGCTTAGGGATAGGAGGAAAGCTGGAAAAGGAAGATGAAAGGAGGCTGGGTGTTAGGAAGGGACAACGTGAGGGAGAAAGTGTGGCAGGGGAGAAGGGAGGAAAGAAGAGAGGGAGGTGAGAGGGTGAGGAGGAAGATGCAGGGATTCTCCTCCCACTGGAGGAAATCTGAGGAAGGAAGATGAAGGGAGGCTAGGAGGGAGGGAGGAAGAGTGGCAGGAAAGAAAGGAGCAAGAGAGGGATTGATGGGCCCTTGGGAAACGGGGAACAAGGGATGGAAAAAGCAAGCAGGGGAGAAGGGAAGGAGAAAGGGCGGGACTCAGGCAGGGTGGGAAGAAAGGGAAGTGAAGGAGAGAATGAGGAGGGTCGTGGAGGTACCCTCCATTTGATGGAAAGAAGATGGAAGGAAGCTTAGAGGCGAGGAAAGAAGGGAGAGAAAGTGGGAGGGGAGAAGAAATGGAATTGCATTGGGGGAGAGAGAAGGAGGAAGGAAGGATCCTCCTCCCATTGATGGTAATTTGAGAAGGAAAAATGGAGGAAGGCTTGCAAGAAGGGATGGAGAAAGAGTGGGAAGTTGGGAAGGTATAAGGAAGGCAGAAGGGGAAGTACGGAGGAAGGGAGGAAAGAAGGGAGGAGTGTGGTGGGAGGAAAGAAGCAAAGGAATTTCAGGAAGAGTGAGAAGGTGGAATCTTAATATCACTACTGGAAATTTGAGGAAGAAATTAGGAGTAAGTTTGACAGGGAGGAAGAGAAGGAGGGAGGAAGTAAAGGGAAGGGAAGCAGAAAGATAGGGAAGAATAGAGGGTGGAGGATAGGTGGGATGGAGAGAAGAATAGAAGACCCGAGAAAAGGAGGGAAGGAAAGAGAGAAATGGGGAAGGGAATGAAGGAGTGAGGGAGGGAAGAAGGGAAGGAGAAAGAGAGGATGGAAGGAGGGAGGGAGGAAGGAGAAGAGGAGAGAGGGAATAATCGAGGCAGGAAAGGAGCGAGGGAGGAGTGGATGGGAGGGAGGAAGTGAAGAAGGAAGGAAAGGAAGAAGGGAAGAAGAGAAAGCCGGGAAGAAGGGAAGCAGTGACCAATGGAAGGAGGGAGGGAAAGAAGGAAGAAGGAATGGAAGAAGGCAAGCCAAGGGAAGGAGGGAGGGAGGAAAATAAAGAGGGAGGAAAGAAAGGAGGAAGGGAGGGTGGAAAGGGGAATAGATGAAGGGAAGGAGGGAGGAAAGGATCAAGGGAAGTAAGGGAGGGAGGGAAGGAAAAATTGAGGGTAGAAAGGAAGAAGCAAGGGAAGGAAGGAGGAAGGTAAGTAACAGGGGAAGGAAAGAAGAGAGAGAAAGGGAGGGAGGGGGAAGGTAGGAGGAAGGCAAGAAAGGGGAGAAGAACTGAGGGAGAGAAGAAGAAAGTGGGTAGTATGATAAGGATTGACGGAGAAAGGGAAGGAGTAAGGAAAGGAGGGCAGAAGGAAGAGAACGAGTTGGCAATGTAAGCAGGGAGGGAGAGGAGGGAGGAAAGAAGAGAAGAAGGAAGGAAGGAAAAGAGGGAACAAAAGAGGGATGGAGGGAGGAAGGAAGAAATGGAGGGACGGAGAAAGGGAAGCAGGAAGGAAAAGAAGGCAGAAGGAAGACAAAGAGTTGGCAGGGTAATCAGGGAGGGAGAGGAGGGAGGAAAGAAGAGGAGGAGGAAGGGAAAGAGGGAACAAGAGAGGGAGGGAGGGAGGAAGAAATGGAGGGAGGGAGAAAGGGAAGCAGGAAGGAAAGGAAGGCAGAAGGAAGAGAAAGATTGGGCAGGATAATCAGGGATGGAGAGGAGGGAGCAAAGAAGAGGAGGAAGGAAGGGAAAGAGGGAACAGGGCAGGGTGGGAGCAAGGAAGGGAAAAAGGAAGAAATGGAGGGAGAGAGGTAGAGATGTACTAATGAAAGGAGAAATGGAGGAAGGAAAAGAAGAAGCAAAGCTAAGGAGAAGGGGAAAGGGAAGAAGAGAGGGAACACAGGAAGGAGAGATAAAGGTAAAGAGTGAAACAGAAAAGTAAAGAGAGGAGGGGACAGGGAGGAAAGGAAGGAGGGAAGAAAGGGAGGGATGGAGGAAGGAAAGGAAGCACAGGAGCAGATAATAAAAAGGGAAGAAGATCTTTCACTAGTGGAAGTTTAT
>PVKN010030345.1:0-12758 GCA_004027915.1 Capromys pilorides
GAGAGAGAGAGAGAGAGAGAGAGAGAGAGAGAGAGAGAGAGAGAGAGAGAGAGAGAGAGAGAGAGAGACAGACAGAGAGACAGACAGACAGACAGACAGACAGACAGGAGGTGGGGTCCCGAGTGGGTGTCCCCCATGTGGTGAGGCGGGTCTAAAGTTGTGGAAAAGACGTGGGAATTCGCTTGGGCGGGTGTGAGGGGGGACAAAACTGTGGTCAACCAATGAGATCACAAGCTCCATTGCTCAGGTAAAATTGATTAAAATCGGGATCCAATGGGAAAGCAAGTTACGTAGCAAGCGGGCAATACAGAGCAAGGTCTCTTCCTGTTGGGCTTGGGCTGGTGACTCTTTCCAGGCTCTTTCAAGGTGATTGATACTTATTTAGCTTTTGTTTACCCTTGTTTGAGATTTGGGCCGCAGGGGAGGAGTGTCCGTCTCTAGTTGTAAAGTCACTTGTCTTCCATGTCGTCTTTGAGGGCCCGGCCCTGTCTGAATGCCTATAATATTTCTATCTAATTCAGCGCCTACAACAGTAGTTTCACTTGTAATCCCAACACTTAGTAGGCTTTGACAAGAGACAGAAATACAGAGATGAGACAAAAGCCTAATGTCTTGAGGGAGCAGGGAGCAATAGGCACAGTAGTGATAAGGGAGAAAGAGCCACACAGAGCCCACACAGAGACCTGTTGTCTCACTTATAAATCCCAGCAAGCTGGGATTCAAGGCTGCGGATGGCACCTTCTGCTGGCACCGTTTGTTGTCCCCTCGCTTAGAATGTTAAGAGTGCTCAAGACAATAGAAAGAGCTGTTTGTATTCACAAAAGTAGTTATGCACATTCGTTAGCCTGCTTTTAGCCCTCAATAAATGTAAGATGTTTCTGGGGCTCTGGGCTCACTTAGAGACTAATCTTGGGAGACCTCTGAAGCTATATTCGTCAGGTCTTCTCGTCATTTCTTTCAGCAGTGACCCATAACTTAAAACAAAGAGAATTCTATAAGTTTGAGGACAGCGTGGTTACTTAGTTCAAAGGCAGCCTGAATTATGTACTGAGATCCTGTCATAAATAAATAAATAAACAGATAAATAAGATTTTAAAATTCTAAATATTCCGATATCCATCAATGAAACTGAAGAAATAATTTAAAATCTACCAACAAAGAAAAGCTCTGGTCCTGACAGATTCACTGTTGAGTTCTACAAGAAATTCAGAAATAATCTAATGCTACTACTCCTCAAAATGTTTAATGTGGCTGGCGAGATGGCTTAGTGGTCTAAAGTGCTTGCTTAGGCAAGCTTAGGTAAGCTTAGACAATCGCAGGGACCACAGTTCAATCCCCAGCTCCACATACCATGCCAGCCCCACCTCCAGGGCAGGCTGAGCGGGACACACACACAAAAAAGTTTAATGTAATAAACTGAAGCTGAGGCAGGAGGATTGCTATGAGTTTGAGACCAGCCTGGGCTACAAAGTGAGCTCCTAGCAAAACTCTGTCTCAAAAAGACAGAAAAAGAGGGGGCTGGGGAGATAGCTCAGTGATCTAAGCATCTGCCTGGCAAGTGCAAGGTACCAAGTTTGATCCCTGGTACTGCATGGCATGATGGTGTCCCCCCCGCCCACCCCACCCCCCCAACCACAGGTGTGCTGCATTATCCCGAAACCAGGTGTGGTGTTGCACACCTGTTATCCCAGTGCTAGGGAGGCTGGGATAGGAGAATCACTATGAGTTGGAGCTGAATAGTGAGACCCTGTACCAAATAATGAAAAAAAAAAAAAAATCAAATTATCATAGCAGGGCATGAAGTCAACACTCAAAAATCAATACCATTCCTGTACACAAACAAAAAATTAAGAGAAATTAAGAAATGAATACCTTTTACAATAGTATAAGGAAAAACGAAATACTCAGAGGACAGGAATCAAGCTAACAAAGAGGTAAAAGATCTCTACTCTATACTGAAAACTACAGTACTATGGAAAAGGAGATCAAAGAAGGTATCAAAAAATAGAAAGAAAAAAAAAAAATAGCCAGGGGCCGGCAAGGTGGTTCATCGGTCTAAAGTGCCTACTTAGGAAAGCTTAGGCAACTGCAGGAACTGAGGTTCGATCCCCAGCACCACATGCTGCGCCAGCCCCACCCTCAGGGCAGGTTGAGCCGGCCATTAAAATACATACATACATACATACATACATACATACATACATAATAAAATTACTAAAAAAAAAAATAGGGCCAGGCATGGTAGTGCACAGCTGTAATCCCAGCACTCTGGAGGCTGAGGTAGGAGGATGGTTGCGAGTCTGAGACCAGCCTGGGCTGTAAAGTGAGTGCAAGGCCAACCTAAACTGTATAGTGAGACCCTGTCTTAAAAAGAAAGGGGGACTGGCACCACATGCTGCACAGCCAGGGTGCACTGAGCCACTATGGAGTTCAGGCGTGGTGGCACACACCTATAATCCCAGCACTAGGGAGGATGAAAACAGGAGGATTGCTATGAGGCTGAGCAGCATAGTGAGACCTTGTACAAAAAACAAAAAAAAAAACAAAACCAAAAAGGGGGGGGGGCGGCGGGGAAAGAAACCACAAAGTGAAAGAAAAAAAAACAAAACCCATACAATGAGCAAAATTTTTTGCCAGCTACTGCTAACGTCTAGAATATAGAAAGAAATAAAAAACTCTAGACCCACACCAAATTTAAAGACCTAATCCCCAAATAGGCACCTGAAATAAATATTTCTCAGAGGAAGAAATACAAACAGAAAATAAATATAAGAAGAAATGTTCACAATTAGTCCAAGTGGAGCGAGCTGAGCGGTTTGGTCATCTTGAAAACCAGTAGTGTGTGCAGCATGGCTGATCAACTGCCTGAAGAGCAGATTACAGAATTCAAAGAAGCTTTTTCATTATTTGACAAGGATGGTGATGGAACTATAACAAAGGAGTTGGGAACTGTAATGAGGTCTCTTGGGCAGAATCCCACAAAAGCAAAGTTGCAGGACATGATTAATAAAGTAAATGCAGATGGTAATGGTACAGTGGACTTCCCTGAATTTCTGACAATGATGGCAAGAAAAATTAAGGACACAGTGATGAAGAAATGAGAGAAGCATTCTGTGTATTTGATAAGGATGACAATGGTTATATTAGGGCAGCAGAGCTTCGCCATGTGATGACAAACCTTGGAAAACTTAACAGGTTGATGAGATGATCAGGGAAGCAGATATTGATGGTGATGGCCAAGTAAACTATGAAGAGTCTGTACAAATGATGACAGCAAAGACGTTGTACAGAATGTGTTAAATTTCTTGTACAAATTTGTTTATTTGCCTTCTTTGTTTGTAACTTATCAGTAAAAGCTTTCCCCCCTACTGTCAAAAAAATGCACATATAGTAATTAGGACCTCATTCCTCCATGTTTTTTTATCTTGCTGTCATTGTCCTGAAACCTTATTTTAGAAAACTAATCAAGTAACATATTGCATGTGGCTTACTCTGGATATATCTAAGCCCTTCTGCACATCTGAACTTAGATGGAGCTTGTCAAATGAGGGACCATCTGAGTTATGCCTTTTTTTATAATTTTCCTAGGAATTGTTAGCATGTTTTTTTTTTTTAAATTTGTTCGTTTGTTTGTTTGCTTGCTTGTTGTGTTTGTTTGGTTCTTTATTTATTTTGTGGCTGGCTCAGCCTGCCCTGGTGGTGGGGCTGGCGCAGCATGTGGTGCCGGGGATTGAACCGCAGTCCCCGCAGTTGCCTGAGCTTTCCTAAGCAGGCGCTTTAGACCACTGAACCATCTTGCCGGCCCCATTGTTAGCGTGTTGTTGAAGTGGGGAGTTGTAACTCTGCGTGGCTGCAGACAGTCAACAATATGTGCTTAAAAGTTGCATTATTGCAAAATGGGTATATTATCCAGGAACTTGTACACTATTTTTTCGTATTGCTGGTCTTACACCAGAAACATTTTCTTTAATTGTTGCCTGCTTTTTTGTTTAAATTTTTATTTATTTTTTTAAGTTTATTTTTTTAAACCTCATTTGTGTTCTGGCCGGCTCAGCCTACCTTGGGGGTGGGGCTGGCGCAGCATGTGGTGCTGGGGATCAAACCGCAGTCCCTGAAGTTGCCCAAGCTTTCCTAAGCAAGTGCCTTAGCCCCCTGAACCATCTTGCTGGCCCTGTTACCTGCTTTTTAAACTTTGCTCAGCCACTTAAAAAAATCTGCTTATGGCACAATTTGTCAAAGCCATTCTAAGTTGTATATTTGTTTTCCAATAAAATATTACAATTAAAAAAATACAAGGGGGCTGGAGAGATAGCTTTGTGGCACAAGTACCTGCCTGGCAAGTGCAAGGTCATGAGTCTGAACCGTGGTCTCGCAAATAAATTAAATAAATAACCTGATGAGATCAGACTATGGTTTGGAGTTCAATTAATATGAACTTATCAATGTTGGTTCCTTAGTTTTGACAAATGTTATGTAGTAGCATATATATATATATATATATATATATATATATACACACACACACACACATATATATGTGTATATATATATATATATATATATATATATATATGTATGTATGTATTTAGTACAGCAACTATAGGGTCTCACTACGCAGGTCAGACTCATAGTGATCCTCCTGCTTTCAGCCTCCCAGGGCTGAGATTATAGGCATGCACCACCACGCCCTGTCTTCGTCGGTCTCAGCATGCCCCAGGAGTGGGGCCAGTACAGCATATGGTGCCAGGGATAGAACTCCAGTCCCTGCACCTTACTTAAGCAGGCACGTTAGTCTGCTGAGCTATCTGGTCGGCCTTATAGTAGCATTTAGATATTAATGTTACTACCCAGGGAGATAGCTCAGTGGAATAAGTGCTCGCTGGGCAAGCTCAAGGTCCTGAGTTAAATCCTTGGTATCTCAACGAAAAATATAAAAAAAAGATGACTAGATATTAACATTACAGGGAATTGGATGAGGGGTATACAACTTTCTTTTTTGGTTGAACTTTTTTTTTTTATGGCCCGCTCAGCTTGCCCTGGGGGCGGGGCTGGTGCAGTACATGGTGCCAGGGATCAAACCGTGGTCCTTGCGGTTGCCTTAGCTTGCCTAAGCAGGCGCTTTAGACTGCTGAGCCATCTCGCCGGCCCCTGTTGAACTGTGTTTTTTTGAACTGTTTTTTACAGTTTTTTCTTCTTTTTTTTGGTGCCCAGGACCAGGGCTTCCAGTTTGCTAAGCAAGCATTCTACCGCTAAGCCAAATCCCCAGACTCCAACTTTCTATCTATATTGTCTGCAACTTCTACGTAAACCTAACATTACAACATATAAATGCTTATTTTGATGAAGGAAAGATTCTTTTAGAAATATGGTACTATCACACTGAAAAAGGCCAACAGAGGTGACAAATGCAAATGAAAACATATTTCTTGGTAATTTCATTTTTATTTTTTGTTTTGTTTCTTTTTATTTTCTATTTATTTTGTGGCTGGCTCAGCCTGCCCTGGTGGTGGGGGCTGGCGCAGCATGTGGTGCCGGGGATCGAACCGCAGTCCCTGCAGTTGCCTGAGCTTTCCTAAGCAGGCGCTTTAGACCACTGAACCATATCGCCGGCCCTGGTAATTTCATTTTTAGTTCTATATCCAACAGAAAAATATACACATGTTCAACAAGATACCACTAGATGTTCATAGCAGTTTTATTCATATTAGCCAAAATTAGAAACAGCTCATATAACTACTAGCAGAATGAATAAACCATTGTATACTTATACAATGCAATACTATAATATAGTAGTACGAATAAACTACAACATGCAACACAATACAGATTAATTATATAGACATAGTGTTGAATCAAAGAAGCCAAGTAAGTTATCCATTTATTTGAAGTTCAAGAACTGGCAAAACAAATCTATGAAGAATAATAGGTATCCTTGGAATAAAAGTATAGAATCTGAAAGAGAACATGCATGAGATATAAGTGCTGGTGACATTGCAGTCTTGATTTCTTGCTGTTGTGAGTTCACTGTAAAACAGTTGTACATTGATTTATTTACTTCATGGAAATTATACTTCAACAAAAAGCTTACCAAAGAGCAAACATATTAAATTAGGTAATGCTGCACAGTCATTAAAAAGCCTAGTCAGGCATGGTGGTGCATGCCTATAATCCTCGCACTAGGGAGGCTGAGGCAACAGGAGGATCACCACAAGCTCAGGGTCAGCCTGGACTGCATAGTGAGCTCAAGGCTAGTCTGGACTACAAGGCAAGCCCCTGTTTCAAAACAAAACAAACCTAAGGTTAAAAGAACCAACTGGAAGGAGTGCAGAGCACTGTTCATTTGTAGCTAACAATAATGTGTTTACATAATACAACCACTTTATAGAGTTTGGCAGTATCTATTAAAGCTAAAGATTTGGATACTCTATGACTCATATCTCCACTTGTTTTATATACCCAACAGAGCATATACAAAAATGTTCTCACAAGCATGTATGAAAGTGTTCAGTGCTATGCCAAACGGAAAAATCTAACAATTTTTGTTTTGTTTTGCAGGACCAGGGATTGAACTCAGGCCTTTGTGCTTGCCAGGCAAGCGTTTATTCTACTGAGCTATTTCCCTGGCACCCCCCTAACAATTTTTAATGTTGCTACGGCTAGATTATTAAGACCAGTTATAACTAAGAACTGCAGTGAATTGTGGGGGCATCCTCAGTTGGGAACAGAAGCTAGTAAATATTCCAGCTTCCAATTTTCTTATCTTTCAATGAGGAAGCATTTGTATCCAGTATCAGTAACATACCCTTGTATTAGTTTTTCCTATCTCTCCCCATTTCTCCCTCCTGCCTTCTGCCTCCCAAGTGAACTACTGCATCCATGCTTTTTTCTCAGGCTCTGCTCTCAGGGTTAGCCCAAAGCATCAACAGTATAACTGGTACTTTTTCAGTACTGGGGATTGAACTCAGGACATTGTGCTTGCCAGGCAAGCACTTACTCTACTGAGCTATCTCCCTGGTACTCTTCCATTTCTACATTGCTCAACTATGCACAAAACCTGCCCAAGGTGATACAAGAGTGGCAGTGTTGTGGGAGTAATATAGGGGCATGAGGGAGCTTTGAATTTTCTATCAGACAAGTGTTTTAATGGATACCTTTTTTTTTTTTTGGCAAATCTTGAAGCTATAGAAACGCAAGATGTATGTGTGGTACACAGACAATGTGGACACTGATGGACATAAGGCTCATAAGCTTGAGGATAACTTGGGCAATTTAGCCAAGACTCTTGCTCAAAAAAGAAAAAAAAAGTTTGAGATGCTGGGTGTGGTTGTCACACACCTGTAACCCCAGTGCTAAGGATGAAAATTAAGAGGATTACAACCAAGACCAACCTGGGCTACACTGCAATTTCCACATGAGCTTGTAAGTAAGATGCTATCTCAAAAATAATACTAGGGCTAGAGATGTAGATTGGTAGTATCACCATAGGGTGGATCTTGGGAGAAGGCTGACAGGTAGGAAGTTTTCCCACCAAGAGTGAATCTTGTAAGGGAACTGGATTAAAGAACAGGTGAACCCCAATGGACACATCCATCTTCTTTGGATGATGCTCCATTGTGACTTTTTACATCAAACACAGACTATAGAGAGCTACGTTTCAGGTTGGCATTGAGATTATGACCGACTACACTGAAAGGCCAAACAGTAAACTTCACCGGTCTGCACCTCTTTGAGATGTGCACAAAGCATCTTCATTTCTCTAGGCAGGAGGTTAATTCTTCAGCCTTGCTTTCTATTTCCAAGGCTACCTTGTCCAGTTTTAAATGTTCCCTGCTTGTTCCTCCTCCTTCCCCATACAACCATTCAACACGTACCACTTGAGGCCACATTAAGTACTGAAGATATACTAACAAGCACTAATAGATGAGGTCCTTGCTGAACTTCACTTAAGAAAAATACAACCAATCACACAAAGTGTGACTTAAGTGGGGCTACAGATTGGTAATTAAGACAGGAGACTCTAAGAACTAGGAAACTAAATGGGGAGAAGTGGAAGCATGCATGAGAACTAACAGGGGCAGAGAAAGGCCCAGTGTACTAACAGGGAAAGCGAGGGGACATATGGTAGGAGATATACACACGGGCAAGGGTGACTTCACCTTTGGCCTTACAGAATTAGGATGTGGCATTATCTTCTAAAAGTAAACGAAGCCAGAATGTTTTGGAGCCAAAAAGTACTATTATTATACGTGTACTTTGGAAAGAATCAATATGCCTGTTGTATGAACAAATAATTGACACATGTGGAGATAATACTATAGCATGCTAGAAGATGAGGGACTGAAGGTGGAACGTGGACAGAAATAAAATGATTCAACAGGTAATGCAGGAGACACTATAACAACAGATGTGGGATGTCTTATTTCTGCTTCAGATCACAGTAATTAACCATGCATCTGTATCAGCTAAAGACAATATAAGCATTGTTCAAAGTAGGCACTAAGGTTCAGAGATATAGCTCAGGGACAGAGTATCTGCCTGGCAAGCTCCAGGTCCCCAGTTCAATTCCCAGTATCCCCCCAGCACCTCCCTACAAAAAAAGTAGGTATTAATTGTCTAGCACACTAGGAGAAAAGACGTATATGTACATTGTGCCAACAGCACTCTAAAGCTGTTCAGTATAAGTATCATTTAAGAAGACTGAGAATTGACATAAAGCTCCAGGGGTAGGAGGGATGCTATGCAACTACAAATGAGCTCCCCAAAATTGAAGGACGAAAGGGCTGGTGAAATAGCTTAGCAGATTAAAGCACCTGCAAGCAGTTGCAGGGGCTGGGGGTTCTATCCCTGGGCCTGAAGTGCTGGCCCTGCCCCCAGAGCATACTGAGACAGCAAGACTTGGCTGGTGGCCCATCCCTATAATCCCAGCTCTTGGGAGGCTGCAAAACAGGCAGATCACTGTGAGTCTGATCTAGTAGTGAGACCCTGAACACCCTGTAGACCTGCCTCTTAAAAAAAAAAACAAACCTTTGTAGGAAATAGGGTGCTTAGCATGACAAAACAGTATAAACTTTAGAGTGCTACCATAATCCCTATCCACATGCTATGGAGGGATAATAGGCAAATCTCACTGTTACAAAAACTGAAGTTTCATGTGAGGGAATGAAAAGTAACACAAGGCTATTCCCAGAAACAGGCGAATAGGACATTGATAGGTTTCTCCCCAAGGAAATAACGTTTCCAGACAACTCCTTCTGATCCTCAGAGCAGGGATACCTCTAAATAAGGGAAAAAGCTTAATGTCAGCCTAGGACATACCAAGAGACAAGGGCAGAAACTGCTGCATTTCCAATACATAAGCAGTAACTTTTTGTCACATAGACCCCAATGGCTATTTCTGAAATCTTACGCATGACTCATCTGCTGCTAAGTTGTAGGAGAGCATAGGTTTGGCTTAGCAAACATACCTAACAGCTCCAACACAGGAAGCCAAACACTGTACATCTGGTAATCCCGGCTAGCAGCTGGTCCTAGCCCTCTCTGGAGGGAGCCAAAAGGAACTCACACATCTCATGCTGCAGGCACAGCGGACAGGACCGTGGCACACGGGAAGCTTGCATGGGAACGAGTAATGCCGCTGGGCAATGAATGAGCTGAAAGTGGATACTAAGCTATTAAAGATGCTTCTTGGGTCTGTCAATCTGGGGAGCAAGGCTTATGCTCAAATACACTTATCTTTGTTGCTCTGGATCTGAACTTCATGCACATCGAAGACTCTGAGGCAGCTGCACAACGTTCATGAGCTCTTCCAAGACATCACAGGTTGCTCTTAGTATCACGATTTGTGTGAAAAAGCAGTGAGAACTTTGTGAACATTAAGTGATTTTTGGCAAAACTTTCATTTGCCAAGAATGTTGTTTGAGCCAGAAAAAAAAAAATGGTTTTAGATAGGTGTTCTGGGTGCTCCAGGAAGAGGAAGATGGGTAGGACAACCTATCTCTTTGCATGTAAGGCCAACGAAGCTCCGTGGGAGTATGTTCCTTCTTGATTCAGAGGTGATGAGATCCAGTCTGTTAGCTGAAAGTGGGATAGCCATGTTCCCAAACTTAGAATTTTCTAAGATTCAAATCCATGGGCTGCCAGGCATGGTGGCACACACCTGTAATCCCAGTGCTTGGGAGGCTGAGGCAGGATTGGTGCATGTTTGAGACCAGCCTGGGTTACAAAAGTGAGCGCAAGGCCAGCCTGGACTACACAGCTAGGCCCTGTCTCAAAAAGAAAAAAAAAATCCATGGACTGAAATTTTGGCTCTACCATTTACCATGGGGATTTGAAAACACCTGATCTCTTTAAAAACCTCTGAAACCTAACTGCTTCCATATATAGCAAATACGATTATAGTAAATGTTAACAAACTATGACATTGATGTTTGCATAGCATCACTTGAGCATAACCTTTGAGCCTAAGCCAACTGACATGGATCTCTACGTTGAGTTTATCTTACAAAAGGAACTAAGGTGAGGGCAGCATGGACATTCTTGTCAATTTCCTAGATGTTGTAGATGGTCTTCACCACTAGGATTTACATCCTAAGGGCTAAAAAACAACAGTGAACAGTGGACATACATCTTCAATGTCACATTTGCTCATGTAGAAGTTAGGAGGTATAACCAAGTATAAGCACTTGTCTGCAAAGTTCACTTTTCTTTAATACTATGCTAGTTGAAGTAGGTACCCATAGCTAAAGAAAAACCAAATTACACTGGGCACACTAAAAACTACTAGCACTTGTTATCACACTGGTCCTACTATAAATCATTTGCATCCTCACATAAAGCTTTATATGGGCAATCTGTAAAAAGCAAATCAAGTTTGGCTAACTTTATGTTGTGTACCTCAGAGTACAAGGGACTTTGCCTTCCCAATCAGATGTTGCTCTATATCTTTTTTAATGTAGTAGAGTTCCAACACCTAAGTACTCTGATCTTTTCAGCTGTTACAGGTAAGCTTACAAAATTACCTCAGGCATCCTCTCACTAATTTCCTTCCAGCCAATAACTCTGGAAAATTATAAAAATACTGTTGTGAAAGACATGTGCTCTTCTGATCTACCACCATGACCCACTGGTCTTCCCCTTACATACCAAAAGAAATTTCTGCTTCACCAACAAGTGGTTCCTTACTTTAGAAGTCAGAAATACAGTTAACTTGAGAACTATTGAGGAGTCTTAACCATAAACTTGGTGAATACCAGCATATCATTTTTTAAAGCACCCCTAAAATAATTTAAATGCATGTGTGAAGCTGGGAACTGTACCAAACTTTAAAAAATAGCCTAAATACAACTTTTTAGATCTGCTCATTTTTTTTTTTCCTTCGGGACCAGGGTTCAAACTCACAACCTTGCACTTGCCAGGCAGGCACTTGTGCCACAGCGCTATCTCCCCAGCCCCTGCTCAGTCATTTTTTCATGGGGAAATTTCTCACATTCAAATCAGTTTCAATCATTCTTCCTTTGTGCCAGCTAGAACTCTTCACTGCTTGCCCTGGCAATTATACCATGATCTCACTGCTTTTCTCATTTTGCTTTTCCATTGGAATTTAAATCACAAGGGAAGATGCTTAGTCTGCATGAGTTTTATTCTAATACTTGGACAGGCCGTGCTTTTCATATTTAAAATGGGCAAGGTACTGCAGATTGAACCCAGTGCTTTGTGCAGACTGGGCAACTAATCTACCTCTGAGGAATGTCCACAGAAATTTAAAACCTGGAACTTTTTTTTTTTTTTAAAAAACCTGGAACTTTTATACAAATAAAACTTGAATCCCACAGCAGGTATACAACTGTATCGTCTGCAATAATTGGTCACATGCATTCTCCCAAAAGCTTTACAAGCAAACAAAATGCCTAAGTATTCTATATCATATAATTGTTCTGTTAAATTCAACATTGACTGAGGGCCCTTAGTAGTACATACGCATATGTAATCACTTATTGATAATTTCATGTTTCCAAGTGAAATTGGAAGTGGTTTTATCAAGTTGTCAGAACACGTCTTCTTGCATGCCTCTAAATTTATGTAAAATGCATTTTCTTGGTTAAACTAGAGTCAGAAATGTAAACCCCCCTTGACTTTTTATTGGAGGAAAAGATCAACCTTTGAAAGGACAAAGTAACCAGATCCTGTGGCTTTTCCAGACCACATTTAACCATTAATATTCCCTGCCCAGAAAATTCTATTGTTGCACCAGCAATTCCCAACAACAAGCCTTTGCAATTCATCTCATTAAATCTCTATTCTGCAACTATTTCTACAAAGCACATCAAAACTGGAGCTTTTGGGTATGGCCTGCCCTCTCTCATTTTTGTACTTTCTATATCGCACAAGTTTTTCACTTGTTGGTATTACGCTGCTGCCAAGTTGCGCACCTGGGTCCCCCTTAAGATACCTTGTGGCTCACATGGTTAAGCGGCCCCACTCCATTACGTTGCCTCTTTTTTAACTCCAGCTCATGCCCACCCAATTCATCATAATCCTTTTTTGGCCTTACATGTTTTTTTTTTTTAAATTTTATTTATTTATTTATTTGTTTGCTTGTTGTGTGTGTTTGTTTCTTTATTCATTTTGTGGCTGGCTCAGCCTGCCCTGGTGGTGGCGCTGGCATATGTGGCGCCGGGGATCGAACTGCAGTCCCCGCAGTTGCCTGAGCCCTCCTAAGCAGGCGCTTTAGACCACCGAACCATCTCGCCGGCCCCAAA
>PVKN010030346.1:0-12750 GCA_004027915.1 Capromys pilorides
GGGAAAAAAAGAAAAATTGGGATACTGACAGACCTTGTGGAGGAAAAGTTGGCATACATGTTACAGTAATGTTTGTCTACTGGAAAATCACATAGGAATTAAACATAATCAGATAACTGGCATTTTGGTGATGCAAAAGCCAACATAGATTTGCTAGACCATGTCTGTAACTGAATACTCTTTTTAGTGTGATAGTTTTCTTAGCTTGACTGAATTACTAAGCACACATGCACATGAGTTTTGTCTTTGGCTGTCATACTTGTGTCGGTGCCTGGGAGTCACACGCTGTCTCCCATGCTGACCTTCCCTCTCTACCATAGACTTACTCATTCTTGGCATCCTGCCTTCATGTCTTTCTCAAAAGGTCTTGTTTCAATTCCTATGCATAGTTCCATCCCAGAATTTAATTTCTAGTCTTGATTATTCATCATCTGTGTGACTGTAAAATGCATCACCATAAGGTTTGAGCTGACCAAGTACAGTCTTTCGGTTCTGAACATCACTGCCCTGTTGTCCTCTCGAGCTGCCTTCTTTTCTTCCGCTCCAAGGAAGGCAGCTCTTTGACTCATACTTCCTGCCTCCTGGTAACTAGATATCATTATACTGTGTTTTCAAGCTAACCGTGTCTGGGGGCTTCAGGGTTAGCTCAGTAGGTCAAGAGCGCACACATCAGGGGACAGCAGTTTAATTCCCAGACTCACCCTTAAAGCAGTCTGAGCTACCAAAAAAAAATTTTTTTTCAAGCTAACCATGCCAGATACAACTGACTGTACCCCTAAGAAACTTCTTGCATTATATGTTATTATTATTATTATTATTATTATTATTATTATTATTATTTATAATACAAGGTTTTATCAGCCAGAATAGTCCATAAGGTTAGCTTTAATTTTTTTCTATTTTCTACAATCTCAAACTCAAATTGTCCTTTCCTAGCAATGTGTTTTCTAGTCTTATCCTTATTCTCCTGTTCTTAAATTACCACTCACTGTTTAGTTTTAGCATCTTTTATTTCCCCTACTTAGTGTTGCCTTGATCCTATTTCTGATTTCTCCACAGATCATAGGGTACATTCGGCTTATGTTGCACCCCATATTGGGCCTCTTAGAGAGTTCTTATATGCCAAAGGACGATGGCAAAGGTTTTCCAGCTGCACTGATAGTATGACACTAGAAAGCTTAAAGATTCAATTTTGTACTGTAGTAGCATCATTTCTCATCTTGAATAATTATGTTTCTGTTTTTAATGTAATTTATAACACTATAAAAATCAGTGCTTCACATTTATTGTTTAATTTCTGGAACTTTGTGCATAATACACCGTGCTATTATTTTGAAGATTATCTTACAGTCTCTCCTTGTATCCTTCTGCACTGTCACCCTGAGTGATACCCAGTCCTAAAACATTGACTCTCATTGATAGACTTCATCTCAAGCCAAGATTTCTCATCTCTGTTCCAAAATCTTATACACAGTTATTTTTACATTTGACCTATCCATTTGGATAGCTATGAGGATTTGAAACAAAATACATCTTAATTTTTTCAACTCCACAAATTCCCACTGCATACATAGGCAATCATATGCATCTCATGTAATTGGACAGCTATGTATTCAGGCAGAAACACCTCCATTAGATCCAACAGTCTCCTAATTCAAATCATGATAGTCCCCCTATAAAACTTTCCAAGTACTGGGATAAAATACACTTTGTGTCATTTATTATATTAGCTGAAATCTACATATGTGGTTAATTTTATCTGACCTATTTTTCCTAATAGTACAAATTAGGAACACTAAATTTAATTTATCAGATGTGTCAAACCTTTCCTAATTCTCATACTTGTACACATGCTTCATATCTTTCTGGCATAATTGAACTACTACCGCTATCTGTTTTCCACCATTAATTATTTCTTTTCACAACATTTCCTTTTACTATTCAGAGCTCATGAGACCACCTACAACACAACTCTATTTATTTCCTTGCTCTCACTCCTTCGTTTGTAAATTCTTAGTGCTTCTTTGATTTTTCTGTAAGATTTTGAACTGTTTTTCCAAAACAATTGTTACATAACACAAAGAAGCAAACCTTACAGCTGTCATAGTTATTCTTACACCTCTGCAAGAACACCTTGATAACAGAAATAAGCATCTAAATTTTCAAATATTTGAGAGAACAAATAACACAGGTCAACTGTGTCTTGGTCGCTACCTTCATCGCTGGGACCCACAACCATAAATTTAAAAGATACAGGTTTATTTTGGCTCTGAGATTGCAGAGCCTTCCATTCATAGTCAGCCAGCTCAAGGCAGGTGTCACGACACAGGGGCATGGCAGTGGAGGCTGGGCGCGGCACCGTGTGCAGGAAACAGAGAAAGGCATAGGAGAGGAGGGAAGGAGGCGGAACATTCAAGGGCACCCCAGTGATCCCACCAGGCTTCACTGTTCCAATCACAATTGGGTGCAAGTTCCTCAGTGGAATGATGAGCACGGTGACTGACAGGTGCAAGGCCCCATGACCCCATCACTGCCCCACAGCCCCACCTATCAGCGCATGAGGCTATCTGAGTCATGTGGGCATGGACAACAGCATTCTGCCTTTGGATCACCAAAGATTCTGGAGCGTGCCTTTATGCAAAATGAAGTTTTAAGTGCATCTCTAAGAGTTTCCTATGTCCTAATAGTTTCATCATTGCTGAAAAGTCCACGTCCAAATTCTACCCTGAGATTTAAGACAAACTCTTAGCTGTGAGTCCCTGGGGGAAAATGGATGGAAAGTTAAACTCTGCTGATGTACTAACATATGGAGGAAACATTCTTATCCCGAGCGGAAGATATAGTATGATAGACAGTAATGGACCAAAGCAAGACCAACTCAGCAGGGCAAACACTCTCTCCTGCAGCTTCCTGTCCAGCAGTGTGGCTGAGGGCTGGTGATAGGTGACTACCAAAGAGTTTGGGTAGCTCCACCCTCTGGCACTGCTGAAGGCTCTAGCCCTCAGGTCCTCTCTGCTGGGCCACATTTTCTCAGACATTTCACATTCCTGATTTCTCCAGAATTCTGGGATCTTTACCACACTTGTGTTTCACTTTGTACTGGGGCAGCAGATATGGCCATCACAAAAGGGCTGACCTATCGCTCATGAGGATCTACCAATTACAGAGATCCAGGACGAGTGTGCTTAGACAAGCATCCATGCCCTGTACTGGATACCAGTCAGGACATGCTGTTTTCCATTTTTTTCTGCCATGAAATTGGATGACTTTTTCATGGGACAGCATAGATGTGACATCAAAAGAAAACACAGGACAGCAGTCCCTGACCTCATGCCACTGTGCCCTCGTTCTCACAGAGACCCACACTGGGTGCAGGGTGTGTCTTTTGCTTTTCCTCCAAAGTACTTTAGCCTTTGGGATTCCCCACTTCTTCGTTTTCTTCTTTTGTCCTAAATAAACATTATACTTTTGTACTCATTGATTGTTCCATCCAGTCTTTGAACAAGAAGGTAGGAACCTGGAAAGTGCTGCGAGCCATCACATAGTCCCACCGCGGCTTCTCACACCACTCTCTCAGGCTCCCTGACTCCTCCACCATTCTTGAATTCTGCATGTGTATACAACGAGCAACATGGGGCTCTGCCATGAGCAGCTTCTGTCTTGTATGCTTTGTTATTGTTCTGCAGAGCTTGAGTGTTTGAAAATTCCTCAAGGCTGCCCAGTCTTTCCAGAGTTTTTGGTATGATAGCACATGCAAAGCAAGGTCTTCCAAGGTTTTTTTGAGTATTTATCTAACCTGGTTCTGTATGGGTCTTCTGTACCTCCCTAATAGTTAAATATCTCAATTACTCAAAAAAATCGTACAATAGTACCTTGCACCTTAGATGGTTTGTTCTATGTTTCTATAGGTAATACCTCACCCAGGGCATCCACAGGCCTCTGAGCTCCTCATAGCTTTACTGTATGTGTATCTTTTCCTCCTTGCATGCAATTTTTAGAAAATAAAGAGGCGAGGCATTCTGGAAGCTCCCAGATAGGTTAGATTATTATAAAAATATCTACTCTGGTCTGAGGGAAAATATTAAGACCAATGCCATACTTTTATATGGTTATGTTACAACAAGGTTGGGAAAACCCTTTATAATATTTCCTACCATTTTGAATTTGGCTAATTCCGATTTGATGTTGACGTAAGAGTTATAGATGCTTGCATGTTTTCCAAAGTTTTTGTGAGTTTTATAGTATTTGTTATGGAGTCTCCTGAGGAAAGAGGCTTGGAGCTTCCTAGTGAGCCATGTTTGACGGACACTCTACCATTCTATTTCAGAAAGCAAAGTAACGGACCACTTAGATTTTTCACCAATATTTGTATTTTCTGATATATATTGGGTATGCTGTCTTGGTACTTTTCTCTCATTGCTGGGACATAATACCAAACACCCACAATTAAGAAAAGTAAAGTTTGTTATGCTCACAGCGAGTGCAGGTTTCAGGCTGCACTTGGCTGGCTCCAAGGCAGCACTGCGTATGCCAGAGTGCGGCAGATCATGGTGACAGAGAACAGCCAAGAGCAAAGGGAGGAGAAGAGCTGCAGGGACAGAGGCAGCCTCTCTCCTCTCCTTCTGTTTCTTTCAGGCTGTCTGCTCCAGGCTGGGGGTAGCACTCACACTTATAATCGCAACAGCACTCACACCCGCAATCCCAGCGTTGGATCATGAATTAATAACAGACTCTAGAAGCCTGCCCCAGTCACTGCATGAGACTTTGGGGGGATAACTAGACAGAAACCAAATTAATGTATTTGTATTCATCTGTGCATCTACGTAAAGTAAAATGAATAATTTTCAAAAGTTCAAGGAAAAGTAATTGAAAGCAGTTTATTTTGATTTTTCAACAAGAACTATTTTACTTGTGGAAGGGTTCAAGTACTGCATAATCTTTAAGCCTAAAGAGTCACATAATTGTAACACATTTAAACATTAACTGCAAATGTTCTCAATCAAAATACCTAACACCAGGCAGTACAATCTGAGCCATGATGGCTGAGGGTGAAGGCACCTGTCCAATTGTTTTTTTCCACACAGAGAAATCAGGGTGAGAAATACAGTAAATCTCCAGGACCCCAACATGCCGAGTGTGATGCTTCCCTGTGCTTGCTTCTCACAGCTGTGACAGCTTATTAATGAACTACTCTTCTCAGGCACTCATCCTCTTCTAAAATCAGTTTTACAAGAAAAATAAACAGGTGACATTGAGGTCTCCATCTCAAACATCTCTCTTTCTGTGCCGTTTGGTGTAAAGTTTGTTTTTGCCTTGCCACTTGTGAACAGTTTCTGCAGTTCATTATATCTTCTTTCTTAAAAACAAATCTTGGCCTTTTGCTTCTCAAATAGCACACAATATCTGCCCAGGTAGTGCAGACTTTGTAAATTAATAGACAAGAAAACTTACAGCGACATCCAATCTTCTTAGCAGTGCTATCAATTAGAAAAGCATATTGATTAGAAAGATCAATAAAATTCTTATTTGGGAGTGCAAATTTCACCATGTCCCTAATAAAGATGTCCTGTCAGCACCATTTTCCTCCCAAGGGAAAGTAATAATAATACCCACTTTAAAAAAAGAGAAAGATAGCAGTTTTAAGAAAGCAATCCCAAGTGAAGTATATAAATAGATATTGTGTTTATTTGATATCCATTCAAACTCAGGTAATATTTCCTCTTCCCAATCTTTTATTGAATTTTCCTGTGACCCTCACTTGCACTATGCTTCACGTTTCATTTCAAAGTCAGTTAAATAAATAAGTCAAATCCTGTTAGCCCATGAATTTCATCGCTATTCTTCACTATCATAAATCTTGCCCTTTATTTCACTCGTGAGGTCAGCGCCATAAGCAGGGCCTGGGAAGAGTGGCTCTGTCCATAACAGTCCTCAGCAATCTCTCACCCGCATGGGTGAGTGAATCTTTAGGACAGCTGCTGGCTACGAAAAGAAAGCTAGCACTGATGGAATACTGAGAGGGTGAAACGATTGCATTTTTCATATATAGGATTACTTTCCACCTTTCATGTGAATTCTAGTGACACTAAAAATATGAAAATCATTTGGTGTAAGGTAGGAGGAGGCCAGCATAATTTAGGGCTGAAATAGAAGAAAAATGCTTGGTGTACCCAGTGAAGAGGTACAGATGAAGGCCAGCACTGGTCAATTGCCTTTGACTCCGCGTATTGTAGCGGCATCATGAGTATTTATGCCGGCTGGATCCGCAGCATTCCACAGACTCGCAGGGTCAGAGGACACAGTCGCTGATAAATCATGCAATCCGCTGCATGGCATTGTATTCTGCATTGTAAGCAGACCTATGAGCATTCTGCTTTTAATGTGTGATGTTAAAAGACTCACTCAGGACTACTATTAATTTTAAATTTCAGCCTGAATATTATAAATGCATAACCCAATGTTTGCCTATAAATAGTTACCAGGTTTTCCTTTTCTACCATCATTTTTCCCACAATCTCTTCATTACTTTTAAAAATATAGGGTTTTTGAGATAGGGTCTCACTGTGTAGCCCAAGTTGGCCTCCTGCCTCAGCCTGCTAGTGCTTGGGTGACAGACGGGAGTCGACGTGCCCAGCTGAGTCTATTTGAGTGTCGTTGTGCGCTGAAGTGTATCCTCTACCAGGAACCGAGCCTCCAGGTCTCTGTCAGTTCTCTGAGCAGCACAGATGCAAGCCCAAAACCATGCATTATGTGAAATATTAGCAATGTAAGAGGAAGGCATGCTTCCTTCAAATTTGATGAAATATGTGTGACAAAAGAGATGGTTTAAACTCATCACTTGAGAACAGCACTGAGCCTTTTGGCTGCGAGTGGACAGGGAGGGGGGTGGTGGTGGTGGAAGGAGGACTCACCTGTCTTCTCTCCTGGTTCTTAAAAATACGATTGCACACTGCTTGACTTAATGATAAATGATCAAAAATATTCTAGGTTTTTACTAACATGCAATATAGAATTTCAGATATAGAAAGAGAAATTAGACTATGCATTAGTATATATAGTAGAAGCTAGCATATACATATAGATTATATATGTACATATATGTGTATATGCACGTATTATAGGCATAAATAACACTCATTCTCTATACTCTTTCTAATGGTGAACACGAGGGTCTCTTCTTAGTTTTGTGTTAATTTCTTGGGGCATCTTGTGCTGTGTTTTACTTAAAGGAAATAAGCAGGGAAAGTATTAATAGCTGAGAATCCCTGAATGTTCACAGATGTTTAAAATGGAATATACAATTAACTTTTTTAGCTTATACAACACATTTATTTGGCACTAAAATTGTCTCCCTTGAAGAGAAAGAGGAAAAGGAAACATAAATGTTTCACCCAGAGGGATGGGATGAATGGCAACAGAAGGCAGGAAGCCCACTTTCTGGGACCACCATCTTTTTTTTTTTTTTTTTTGTATTTTTAGTGCAGGATCTACAGGATCCCACTACACAGATCAGACTTGTAGTGATCCTCCTGTTTTCAGCCTGCCAAGCACTGGGATTACAGGCGTGAGTCACCATGCCCAGTGTTAGTCGCTGTCTCAGTGTGCCCTGGGCTGGCGCAGCACTCTGGGGATAGAATCCCTGGTCTTGCCTAAGCAGGTGCTTTAGTCAGCTGAGCTATCTGGTCAGCCCTAAGCATCATCTTTTAATTGCAATATTCTTTCTTCTAAGAAAGAAAGGTGGGCTGTCTGATAGCTCAGCAGACTATAGTGCTGCTTAGGCAGAGTGCAGCGGCTGGGATTCGATTCCTGGTGTGCTAGGCTGGTCTCACCTGCCTGGCACGCTGAGATGGTGATCGAGACTGGACATGGTGCTACACACCTGTAATTCCAGCACTTTGGGAGACTGAAAGCAGGAGAATCACTATGCGTCAGATCTGTGTAGTGAGACCCTGTAGAACCTGTCCTAAATACAGAAAAAAAAGTAGAAAAGAAAGAGGAAGGAAGGAAGGAAGGAAGGAAGGAAGGAAGGAAGGAAGGAAGGAAGAAAGAAAGGGGGAGAGGGAGAGAGGAAGATAGAGAAACTATTCATTTGTTATTTTTGTGCATGTGTATGAGCTGCCTTATGTCAATTGCAAATTCGTATGTTGGATTCTTCAAGCTAGCATCTCAGGACACGACAATGTTGCAAGGTGATCAGGGGTAAATGAGATCACACAACAGTCCTCATTTCACCCAACTGATCTTTTTTTTCGTTTGTTTGTTTTTGGTACCAGGACCTTGCATTTGCCAGGCAAGCACTTATCCCACTCAGCTATCTCCCTGGACCCCCTAACTGATCTTTTAAAAACTGAGAAAATTAAAGCCACTAGATGAACATGTTCACAGAGAAAATACTGAGAAGGTATCCACAAAAAGCACTCTGCACACTGAGGAGAGAGGGCTCAGGAGGAACAGGGCTGCAGCACCGTGACCCTGGACTTCCAACCCTTAGGAAGGTAAGAGAATAAAGGTCTGTGTTTAGTCCACCATGTGGAATTCTGTTAGGACTGCTCCAGTGAATTATTGACCAGGTTTCTGCTAGTTTTCCCACTATGGAAAAATCCACAGAGGCAGGAGCACAGTGGCACTTCCGACCTCGGGAAAGCAGGTCTTCGTGGCGTGCTCATGAGCCATCTTGTACCAATAACCAGCTATTGATAGAGTGGAAACACTGTGCCTTTGACTGCTATTAAAGCCATCACAAGCAAAAGGTCATGAGGTTCAGTCTTAAATGCTTTGTTATATTCAATAAAATGACTAAATAGCAAACCTGCTGTCAACAGCTCACAGTCTTACACATCAGGGTTTTGCTTGAGGTTTTCTAATAACACTAACAAATCCAAAGCGCAGAACTGATAGTCAAATTTGGCCACAGGAGACAATAATCAGTTTTAAGAGAACACAAAATAAAGGCCCTGAGTCTGCTTGCTTTTATACTCACTACACGCTAGACTTCAACATGTGGCGTTTGGCTGACTTGGCCTAAGATCCTAGCAGAGATCTCTCCTCTGCCGAGGAGGTAGGCTGCAGCGTGCGGGCTGAGAGCACTAACTGCTCTCTAGGGCGCCGAGCCAAAGGTCCGTGGGGCTGCGTGGAAAACGTCAAGAACCGCGCACTTGCTCAGTCCTTGGAAACGGGTAGACGGAGAACGCTGCGCATGCGCCGAGGCCCAGGCTCAAGTTTCGGGGGCTGTGGATGCCTCTGTGGTACAACAATTCTGTAAGAGTTAACGTCGACCCTTCTGTCTGATACATCTCAGCTGTGGAGTGATTACTCACACGGAAACTACCTCACTGTAATATCTGTATAACCGTCACGTTTCAGAAGACTTTTATGAAAGAATGCACTTTTAATAAATTATAATTCAAAAACAGGTCCAAGGCTAAAACTCAGTTTTAACAATGTGAATCGCAAGGGGATATGAATCCATACTGAATCTAAAGCTTAAGTTTTAAGAAGAATATCTGAATAAAAATGACTGAGGATTATTTAAAAGGAAGTAATATTTGAAAAAGAGACTCTTAAATTATGTGTTCTAGGGTAATTAAATACAAATTCAAGAAGGCTTACATGTACATCTCCTTTCAGCAATGCTTGACAGTGAGGAAGATAGAAAATTAGAGAAGAAGCAAGTGATGATTACGCAGCAGCCTCTGTTTCTTTGGGGCTGGAAGGAGGAAGTTCCCTGCTGGTCCTTTCCATCTTAGTGGAGCTCACAGAACACGCGCCCTCAGCTGCTTCTCTGAGCTGGAGCACAGCTTGTGAGTCTGAGCGGCCGGTTTCCTGTGTGTCTACAGTGGGCATTAAAAAGTAATGGGGGCAGCCGGCCTCCCGCCCTGCAGCTCCGGCGCAGAAGTCCTTCCCCTAGAGCTAAGGATAAATTGAAGCTCACAGTGGACGCCATGCTGCCCTTCTCACCCGAGGACTCTGCCGTTCCCCTCCTACGCTCAGGAGAGCTACACCCTTTGCGTAAAGCCAGGGGATGCCAAGGGATAGCAAGCGCAGAGAAAAGGTTGGCAGCCTTCTGCTGAAGCAATAACGAGCAATCAAACGCTGCATTCTTCATGTAAGCAGTTTCGTCTGGTAAAAAGCGCGGGACGAGTTTGAGTACAATGAACTGTTCCTCCACGCTAAATGGCAAAAGAACCTGTGTAAAGGAAGGCTTCTGGCACACGGGACTCTGTCTTGGTTGCTTTTCTCTCGTTGCTGAGACAAATTCCCTGACTCCCAACATGAAGGAAAGAAAGTTACTCAGGTCGCAGTTAGTGAAGGTTTCAGTCCATCCTCGCCTGGCTCCACGGCAGAGTTGAACACGGAGGAGGCAGCAGTTCATGGCAGTGGAAAACGGCAAACAAGCAAAGCAAGGAGCAGTGGCTGCAGCAGCTGGCACGCCCCCTTCCCTTCCTTGCGTCGAATTCAGGCCATGCACCCCAGGGTGGGTGCAGCACCCAAGTCCATAACCCCACACTGGATCATGAATTAGTCGCAAACTCTCGAAACCTGCCCCATGGCTGCATGAAGCCTTCGGAGCACAACCAGATGCAAACAGTCGATGGAGTCAATGGGACTTTCCACACTCAGGGAAACGACAGGGATCTAAGACCGAAATGAAAACGTATCCCTGGTAACATGACCAGTTAAAACTTAGGAAAGTGAAGGTCACTCCAAAGTAGGACAGCTCAGGCAACTGCTGAACGGCCCAGTCAGGAGTCCTCTAACGCAGCTTCTCAGCTCTGCTAAAATGCCTGTTTCCTATTGGCTGTTAGAAGTACTTTGTCCACCAGAGGACAGAACTTGTATAGTGCTCTTTTGTTCATGGATCTTTACTTAAGTAAAGCTTATAATTGACAAAGGAGAACCACAGTCCCCAACTTACAAGGAGAATAAATGGCTAGCAAAACTTTCACCAAAGTTTTAGAAGTGGAATGAATTATTTCTTGTTGTAAACACATTGAGTACTATGGACACGAACCAATACAGGCAACTTCACCTCATCGTGAAACTACAGAACCTACCTGTTTTCTAATATTTCACACATCATGGAAGTTATCAGTTAAGATGTTGACACAGATATGAACCTCTTCAGCGTGTAATGGCAAAGATCATCTAGAATTTGACTTGACCATTTCCTTCAAAGAGACTGGCAGAACACTCCAGAAAAAAATGAGGGTAAGAAAACTGAGACAAGTATTACAGAGGTTCAACCAATTTTTGGTAGCTTTTTGTAGAAATTTCAGAAATAATGAGAGTGAGGGGAGTACGATTGCCTTTCATTTTATGTTTATACATTTAAAACAGATGGTCTCCTTTTGAGATTATTGTAAACTAAGTAAATTTCATCAATTAACAATGCAGTTCAAGCTTTAATCTTTGGATTATTGACAAAAATTTAGCTTCAGATATTCATTTACAAATTCTGGTTGATTTCATTTGGTGTGTTTGCCAAAATCCATACGGAATGCACAGCAGGACAGAGTGGGGTAGGCTGAGAGTCAAATAAATCCGGCTTGAAATTGTGGCTTCAGAGCTATGCCTCTGTGAGTATGGTGTCTGACAGGAATTCTAAAGATTCTCAAGTTAAAATTTCATGCAAACACATGAACCACAATTTCCCAAGTTCCACAGTCACCTGAGTAAATGTCATCCTATGATTAAAAAACACAGAAAAGGGCTGACAAGATAACTCAGAAAATTATGCACCTGCTTAGGCAAGTACAGGTGATGCAGGAAGAAAAAAACTGATCCAGGGTGGATGACCTCCAACCTCCAAATGATACAGGGAAAACTGATCTCCCAACCTGAAAAATACCTGGGATGAGTTTGTGTTCTCTAAAACTGAAGAATGAATTTTAGGAACAAATGGAGGTTATGAGCAGAACGTATTTATTGAGGGAAAGAAAGCTCCTGTCTGAGAGAGGGACAGGAGGTGGGTCCCGAGTGAGTGTTCCCTGGAAGCCCTCTCTTCCAGGGACTGTTATAGTGCAAAACCATGCAGTGGGGTGGGTCTAAGGTGGAAACCATGGGAACTCATTTAGGTGGGCATGAAGATGGACAAAACTAGGGTCAACCAATGAGGTTACAAGCACCATTGGTCAGGTAAAGTTGATTAAAGCCAATACTGAATGGGGAAGGGAGTCAGGTAGCAAGCAGGCTTGAATAGGAACAGGGTCTCTTCCTGTTGGGGGTTGGTTACTGGCTCATTTAGGCTCTTGTAAGGGGATTGATACCTATTTAGAATGTCAATCCCTGATGAGTACTCCTAGGGAAGTAGGTGGCTACACAGGGACCTGGTTTGATCCCAGCACCACATGTCATGCCGGCCTCACCCTTGAGTGCCCTAAACTAGCCACGGAGACTGGGCACAGTGGTATATGCCTATAATCCCAGCTCTGGGGAGGCTGAAAGAGGAGGATCACTGTAAGTTTGAGCTGTGTAGTGAGATCCTATACCAGGTACATTAAAAAAAAATAGACCACAAAAGTAGCAAAAATCCCCAAGGCTTAATCCTGTACCTCCAGCATGAACATCTTTTGCAGTTACACTGTGCTGAACCTTATATTCACTCAGATTCATTGTAAAAAGCAACATGAATGCATTTGATTTAGCTACTTAAACTCACACATTATGCATAGTTAGTTCCAGGTTAACTTTTCAGAAAAGCTATATAAATGCATAGAGGAGGTGACTGCATAAATGGGAAAGTCCAAGTGA
>PVKN010030347.1:0-12758 GCA_004027915.1 Capromys pilorides
AAAAAAAAAAAAAAAAAAGAAGTTTAAGAGGGCCTCATGACACTGAGTACATCCTTGAAAGGTGTCCAGAGTTTGGGGCTGACTGACATCACACGCTGACATTCTTAAAGGCCCTTCTCATTAGTGTAGGGCCACAGCATTAGCCACTGCCTTCACCAGCACAAAAGAACCACATTCTTGAAACGCCTCATTAGACGTCTGGCAATACAGCACTTCAGAAAGCACGGGATCTGCCTCCTGACTCTTCACATATGTCTTCTCTTTGGCTCTGAAAAAAGATGTTCTCCTTCCTATTTTCAAGAGCTATGGAAATCTAGAGCATTCTAATCCCTAGAGTTTAGAGAGATTTACTGGCTATAAAACAGACAAGTGATTGAAAATGTAATGGCTATGTTGTCATTCTCATTTTCCCTTATTCTGTTCAAAGTTTTCGTGAGAAAATGTATTATTATATAAAAATAATTGAAACTTCTCATCATAAATGCAAAAAGTAAATGGCCAGGAATCCTTATTCCTTAAAATGTATTCATATTCATTTTATTAATTTTCCCATGAGTTTAGTAATTATAGGAAAATAATAGAACTTTATCATAGAAAGCTTGAAAAACTGAACATGATAAATGTAAAAAATATAACCTCATTGCTTGGAGATAGTTACTCATGACATTTAGATATTTGTTACAATTTTATACTATCTAAAGCCTCAATACCAAGTGAAATCTGGATGACCCAGGTAAGGAAGTTCTCCTGCTAGAGCTCTTTGGGAGAATTAGGACAGTGGTATTGCCAGTCTTGGAGATGCTTTGCTCTGGGACCCGTGGCTTGTCCTTTAAAATTGCTTACCATTTTGCTATCTATAGTTACTAGCCCAGAGCCTTTAGTTATATCCAGACTTCACTTTTGGCTTGTCAAAGAACCCAGACAAGGATCTGAGCATGATAAAATTGAAGGAGACATGTGGATGGTATGCTTTGGCTTAGTGCTCCAGATTGGTAGGGATAAGTCTATATAGTTAAGACTCAGAAAATATGAATACGCTCACCATAGGTTCCCATAAGTGTGGGGAAGCAGGACAAGAAATCTGGAGCTAAGAAAGGAACTAATAAAGTGATAGGTGGAAATCGAGAGTCTGGCAAGAATGGTAAGTTGAAAAAGCCTTCAGTAACGCCTAGTCCTGATGGCCATTTCCAACTTAGTGTCCAGACTCCCGTAGAGAACTGCCTTTCTGACAAAGCATTTCCCATGCTTCCGCTCACTTACAAACAATGCCATTTCTATTCAGGTCTCCATAGCTAACTGGATGGAATCTGACATGTACATTATCTTCAGACTCAAATTCTGCCCTCAGAAGTCTTCAGTTGCTTTGAGTTGTTCTTTACTCTTTGCGAGACGGAGCCATTCTTTACTGCATCAGACTCAGATGCTGTAACCAGAAGAGCACAAGGAGCCCTTCCGAGGGATGTGAACCTCATGAATGGAAAGCAGGAGCGCAGGGGGAGTCAGGTGTGAATGTCTTCTGCAAACTGAAGGAAGAGAAACTCCACAAGCAGAGAGAAGGCACCTGCTGAATGCCCTGCCCTACCCCTTCCTGACAAATCTCGTAGTCCTAGTACCCACAGTTCTTTGCTCTTCGCAGCTGCCCTCGTCTTACTTTCTTTTCCCTTTATCTTTGTTCTCCTGGGCTTGCACTCTCAAAGAAAGCCAGAACTTTAAACCCTGCTTGAGGCTCTGTTTTCTAGAGCACAGATTCTCAAATTTTCATGTGGGTGCAAATCACCTGGAAATCTTATAAAATACAGAATCTTTTTTAGACATCTGGGATGAGGCTTAAAATTCTTCATTTCTAAACACTGTCGTCCTATTGGTTCTTCATGTAGTAAGGTTAAGGAAATGCAAAATAGAACTGATCTCATCACCACTGCAACATAGGCTCCTGTAGAGTCAAGATGAATGTGTGAGTGTGTGTGTGTGTGTGTGCACACACACACACACACACACACATATTTTTCCCACCGTTCTATACCCTGAATCTACACTAATGCTTGGAATATAGGAAGTGCGCAATAGATACTTGGTTAAATAATAAATAAATGAATCCCCTACATGACTTCAGCAATTCCTAGTTGTGATGACAATTTCTAATTGTAACATTCAGAGTTCGAATTACATTCCAGCAGTGAGTTTCCTGTGCTTTGAGAGATGGGCAGGTAAACACGGAATGCCTGATATACCTTGCACACTTCTGTCCCTCTAGTCTAGATGCTAAAGCCCACAGCCAGTGAAATGGGAGAGGTGCACTTTAGGAATTGGTTGCTGATGTGAAAGCACCAAACAAGGGTAGTTGAGAATGGCTTCGGCTGTATTCTCAAACTGCCGGATTTCCTACTTTTAAAAGCTTGGTTGTCTCTGCCAAACGCCAGAGAGCAAAGAGAGGTGTGCTTAAGAGCCATTATATTTTTAACATCTCATATTTACTCACACAGAACTCCATTTTTCACATAATACCTTTTATTGTAGAAGTAAATGGCAGTTTTCTGCTGAATTTTAAAATAGTGCATCATGTATAATTCATAAAAACTGCCAGTAGCATCAACATCCTTCTCTGGAATGTGTCCTACTTAAGAAATGTCACACATGAGACTTCTGTGATGGGTGCTAGGCTTGCTATTTGATGTAACTGACCTTGTGCTTCTGTTCCTTCCATTGCCACCAATGGTCATCTGGACATTTAAGACAGGCAGCAGTGTGAACAGCTAGTCTTTTCTTGACATATTTTATTGTTGTCATAGAGACATGGAAACAGCTGAATAGAGTTTTTACATATGGAGTTTCAGACAAAGGGAGGGACGCTACTAACCATGCTCCTATATGTCACTGACTTGTTTCTAAATTATTGCATCAAGGCCCACCTCTCCTGAATTTTAGGAGATTTTCAAAGATCACAACAAGTGTTTTCACCAGGGACTGTCATTTAGAAGGATTCTTGTGACAGTGGTTTTTAGTGGCCCAAGTCCGGGAGCATCACCACAACAGAACATGTTAAGAATTCACATTTTTGGTTCTCCGAGTCAGAAACTGCAGTGTTTGTTCTAACAAGTCTTCTAGGTACGTCCAAGGCATGTCAGGGCTGGAGAACTGCTTCTTTATAGGTAACAAGGTGCTACAGAATTGAGAGGTAAACTAGGTATCAAATATTCTATGAAGTTGATACTTGCAAATATCAAGTATCAACCGCGATTTTATAACTAGGCTTGCACTATGTACTAGAGAACAGGTACTTATTAAAAAATACACAAGACTTGACTCTGTCCAGACCTAGTGCATGAGAGTCTGGGCAGAGGCTGATTGCATGTTATAGGGCATGCTGGGCATATCGGAGGCACCAAGCATAAGGATAAATGACAGTGTGTGATAACTTCAGTAATGCCTATGTGATGGGACCAAACATGACCTTCAATTTCTACATATGCTGTGAGTATTCTGAATTGGCTGTGATTGTCATGTGATTACTTCTACAGTCAGTGTCTTAGTTACTTTTTCTCTTGTTGCTGGGACAAATACCCGACATGCAAGCTTAGAGAAGGAAAGGTTTATTTAGCTCATAGTTACTGGAGGTTTTATAGTTTCAAGCAGCCTGAATTATATAGCAAGACCTGCAACACTGTGCCGCCGTGTCCAGGATGATCCACGCCATACCTCCAAGAGAGGCCACCAGGCCTGGTGGGGTTGGGGGTAACAGGGGAGGCACATGCTGTGAGTTCAATGGTTCGGGCCTCTCCGGCCCCGCCCTTCAAGCCCTGCCCTGGTCCTCTGGCCCAGCTGCTCCAGCCACGCAATTGACTGCCCTATGATTTACATGAGGCTTTTGGGGGACAACTAGACACAAACTGTAATAGTCAGAAAATGATAGGGAATGATTCTTAAAAGATGATACCATATGGGATAATAGCGAGTCATCTCAGAGGCCTGAGAACTCGAGGGATTTAGGTAAAGCATAAAAAATATCTGAGAAGTAAAAGGCTGAGACTCTGGAATAGGCCTGCCTGCTTAAATCCCAGAGATTTACTTACTAGCAGTTTAACTTTCCTCCTAAGAGTATCAGTTTCCTAATCTCTTAAGCAGAGATAGTAGTAACAGGAGCTATTTCACAGGGTTGTGATAATCTATGATGACTTATAGTCTTAGCTCAATTATCTGCAAAGGGCATATATTAATCAACTTTTCTTATGATTCTTTTAATTTTTAAAAATGCATTTAATTGATTTATTTATTGGATATGGAGTCTCTCTATGCAGTTCACACTGTTTGTGGCCCTCCTGTCTCAGCCTCCCAGCATTTGGGATTATAGGCTTGTGCTTCGTTTTGGTGGCCAGCAGAGCATGCACAGGGCATGTAGTACCAGGGATCAAACTTGGGTCCCTGCACTTGCCTGGAAGGTGCTTAGACTGCTGAGCAATCTCCCCAGCCCAACTTTGATTACAATTCTTTTAGAAAAGCATAGCCATGACTCTAAGAAAAAGATGGTGCCTCCCCGCATTGGCACGAACTTTCTGGGTCTTTTGGCCTCCTAGGCCTCCCTTGTGCCTCTTGTCTCTTGCCATACCCCTCATCCTCCTTCTTCTGGGGACAGCGTCTTATCTCAGCTTTTCTTCTGTGAAGCACTCAGCCTCTTTCTACTTCCCCCTCTCCCCTTTCAGTGTGGTGCCTTTAACGTCTGATTTGACCCTCAGTGGCTGCAACTTCCAGTTATCTCTGTGCATTTAAAGAACACTTGGTAACATATTATCAGCTATGTTATATTTTTGTCTATGCTGTAATTAATGAGTGGATTTATAAAGCTCTGGTAGAATACACTCCTGAATCTCAGATTAAGAAATGACTTAAAGAGCAATTCCTGGGTCTGTGCACCCCAAAGGCCATGAGTGACATTGCCAGACACATGCCACTTCAGCAGCTACTATCCGTAGGTGCCAAGGTCCCTCACTTTTCTCCCACCTCCCCAAAGGGAGATGAGTATCTATAGAGGGAACCTCCTGACTTGTTTTTCTTTTAGATTTAATCAGAGAACTTTAATGCATCCATAAAATGAAGAGAAAGACCATTAATCTACTTTCTAGAGCACTTTTGTATTGGAAAAAAAAAACCCTAAGGCAGTATTTTCAGATTTGAACAAGCATGAAAATTACCTGGAGGGCGTCTGAGAGCTCAGGTTGTTGGCTATCAAAGTTTCTGATTGAGTCAGCTCACAGTGAGCTTCAAAATTGCTACTTTAAAAATAAGTTTCCAGGTATACTGATGGGGCTAGCTTAGGACCTCACTATTAGTAGAGTTGGCAACATCTCCAAAAGGCCTATATGTTGGGGCTTGATCTTCATCCCGTGGCGCTGTTGGCAAGAGGGGAAATCTCTGAAAAGTAGGGCTGTGTGGAAGGAAGTTAGGCCACTGGAGCATGAGGGGTCGCCATATCCCTTGAAAGGATATTGTCCCTCTGTCTCCCACTTTACTTCGCCACCTTCATGAGGTGAAGGGGCTTTCTCTGGCACACACACCCACTCTAAAGCGTTGTGTTCCCACAGGGCCAAGCAACCTTGAACTGACATTGACATTGTTGACAACGTGAGCCAAAAGAAACCTTTACCCTTATGATAGTGATTGTTTCCAGTGGTGTTTCTTTCATAATGAAAAGTCGACTAACTATTGTTTTAAAGAAACTCTTCGTAAGCATCTTGAGACTGTGTCCCCCTGAAAGGGGAGGAGGGTCAGTATCTCCTATGCCACGAGCCCTCTATCCCATGCCTTTCCCTCTAATCTCTTGCTAATCTCTAAACCCTTGCTCTCTGGCTGTGTCTGTCCCTTGCTTGTTGTATATTACTCAGATCTGCCAAGTCCATGTCCATATACAATAAATATCAGAACCTCATCAAAGATAAATTAGGAAAACGCCAATTCTGATCTTGATTACCAATTTATCAATGATTATAATTTTAGGAGGAAAATTCAAAATTCAGTTCCACTGATGTCAGTCTCCACATTTTTGCCAGCTGCTCCGCCCTACGGATGCTTTCTTGGCCACTGTGCATTCTTTTCTATTGTGAGCTTCTTGACTTGTGGTTTCCTCTACTACCCATCTACACGGACTTCTTTCAAAACAGAATTTCCTAAGATTGAATTCCTTTAAAATGTCCACAAACTTTGATTCACATAAACAATCCACTTGTCTTGTTTTCTAGTGAGTGAATGCAGCTCCTGAGTTTCATTTTTCTTCTCTTTTTAGTAACATCTGGCCAATTTGTCTTACTTTCCATTTTGCTATGTTCCTCTAACCGTGACTTTCCTCCCCTAAAAGACAGAGAGAGTAGGGAAGGAAATGGGGGGTAGACAGGGGCTCTCTCAGCCCCAAGGTGCACTGAAACAGCGATTGACACTGGGTGCATGCTTGTAATCACAGCGCTGGGGAGGTTGAAAACAGGAGAATCACTACAAGTCTGACCTATATAGCGAGACCCTGTAGACCCCGTACTAAATACATAAAAAAGACAGAATCCAACACCCTCACTTCTAGTAATCACTGCTAAATTTCTTTGCAACAACACTCCCTGAAGCTTAAACTTTGCTCTTCTCTTTGCTTTAATAGACACAACTACTAGGCTTTGGAAGGCAGCACAGCCAGGAGTGCAGTGGCTTTTACGTTGCATTCATGTTTGCCTCTGTGTTCAGTGAATACAGTGCAAACACAGAACAACACCTGGTCTAGTTAGTAAAGAAATATTTTAAAATATGATTGTTTTTAAAAGGAAAAGGAACTGGATGATTGGGCTCTATCACAAAACTCAAGCACAAACTATCCCTGCACACTCAGAATTACCGTACTAGTGTGAGCACCGAATAGATGCCACGTACTTCAGGTCAGCCAGGTTAGATTCTCCTGTGAGCTGGTACGCACTGCAGGCGCATCGGACCAGCGCATTGCTGTGAAAATCAAAGGCACAGCAAGAGTCTCCAAGAAGCTGTAGATGGCCAGCAAACACAGACTCACAAGCCTTCTGGAGAAACTAATAATCAGCATTTATTTTGATAAAAATAGTTTATTCTATCAGACCACTGGTGTGTGCATTTTAAATACCTTCATTATTGATACTGAGTCACTTTTTTTTTTTTTTAATGTATGTGGTATAGGGTTTCACTACGCAGCCTGGACTCAGAGATCCTCCTGTTTTCAGCCTCCCTGGTGCTGGGATTACAGGCATGTGCCACCACACCCAGACTCTGTGGCCTGCTCAGTGAGCCCAGAGGAAGGGCTGGTGTGGTATGTGAGTAACTTTTATGTCCAGTAAGTATACCCAGTGTCTCTGGCAGAAGCTGGGAAGCCTGCACTGTTTCATTCCTTTTTCGTTATCTTCACCCTATTTCACCCAGCCAGGAAGCTCTAGCAGGATCTGTACGCATTTCCTGCATGCCGCAGGGTCCCACCAAACAGAGATAAAAGGGAAGCAGGCATATTTTCCATTAGCACACCTGCTACTAATTTGTGCAGGCACAATCCTTTTAAAAATCCACTCCGAATATTAAGTCCCTAGAATATAATCCCACGATTCTCTCTAGTCATTCATTTGAAAGGTCCATTTCTTTATGGTCGAGGAGTGACACTTTCGTACACCAGCTAGTGAACAGATGTCTTTCGACTCAAGGAGTTTGCATGTGGATCCTTGAAAGCTTGTCTCTCCAAACTAGGAAGTGTGCATACATGTGTGCATGCGTGTATGTGTATGTGTATGCATATAACATAAACTTGCACGAATTCTAAAACTCATTATTGAAGCATTCACTTGATATAAACACTGCGGCCTAGCAAATACCAAGAGCCTGAAAAGCAAGGGGATAATATCCTATTTCTGTTATTTTTCAGCTATTTGGCCTTGGCAAGTCTTTCAACGTCTCTGGGTGCCAATTTCTGATTTTTTAAAACTGATGATAATCACATGTTCCAAGTAACTGCAAGGTTTAGATGTTGACAAGGTCCCACACAGGCCCTTCCCCTTTTGCCTGAACCTTGTCAACAAGGCGAGGCATATAGACCTTTTATCTTTTGCCTCAGTTAACATCTTTGTCTCATGAGTGATCCGCTAAAAAAATAGCCAGATACAGAGAGAAACATTTCCTTTCCAGATGTCTGAGATTTTTCTGATGGCAAAATCTCAACTGTAAATTTTCCCACCTGTTCCTTGTCACTCCTCCCCATAAAGGTCCGGGGTGACACAACTTTGCAGACACCCTGAGCTTTAGATCTAGGATGGCCACAGTCTGAACAAAATCACCCTCATGTTCCTGATTTTTGCCTTTGACAACATCATATACATAAAGTGTAGCATATAATCAGTCACCAGTCATCACAATGCTTTATTACAGACCCTATATGAACAGTGCTTTGAGTACTATTTACGAAGAGAACGGACATGTGCAAAATGCATTTTCTCTGTGGGCATCTCCTAAACGTGGTAGCCCCTTCCTAGACTCATGACATTTAAAACTCATTTTTGTTAAGTTTTCCTGACTCTAACACTGATAAGCTAATTCTGGAATTATCAGCAAACAATGTATTCATCAACTGCTTTAATGTGACCCATAAAAACCAGAGTTCAATTTTAATATGTACCACAAGTTTGAAGATTTAGTTGAGAAAGATTTGTCTCTATGAAGCTTCTCTGAGTTCTTCAGTCAGAAATCACCTTTATTCTCTGCACTACCTTTGGGTGAAGATACCCAATTAGTCAGTGAAAAATCTGTTGGAATTGCACAATAAACGAAGGCATCAGTAGTTTAGAAAATCTATTATCCAAATCCTAAATATATTTAGCATAAAAAGGCATAAATGAGACAGATTATGGTCTAGGTTTTTAGAAATTTTACCGTAGTTGACAAATAAGAATCAGGAAGTAAGCCGGGAATTTGGGAAGCTGAGGCTGAGGATCAATGCAAGTTTGAGACCACCCTGGGCTGCAAAAGTGAGCTCAAGGCCAGTCTGAACTGTATAGTGAGACTCTGTCTCAAAAAGACACACACACACACACACACACACACACACACACACACACACACGAAGAATCAGGAAGTAGTAAAGGAAGGTAAGCTAATAATATGAAATACTCCTTTCAACAAAGAGTTGTTTATGAAACTTTAATGTTAACAACTTACTCTCATGGGAGAGGCAACATTGCCAATGCCCATGGTATAATTATTCTCCCCATAGCCGACTTTTAAGTATCAACATGTTATTTCACGTAGGGAAGAAACACGCATAATTGTCTCGCTCAAGCTAGTAGAGCTAATTTCATCAAGTCTTCCTAGTTCTATTTCTCTTTAACTTGTTTTTGATGAAGAATATGACATAATAGCATGTCTGGGGGAAAGGCAGATAAGCAATAAGGATTCATAACACAAGCAGAATCCTCAGTACTCCCTCTAGGGTTCTGTTTTGGGGATAGGATCACCTCCAAGTTACATCTCCATCTGATCTAGTGTAACCCGAATTATTTGAAAACAAAGTGAAAATCCATGGTCTCCCTTTGGGCCACTGATAAAAGGGTTTGAAACAGTTGATCCATGATAAATTATTGTCATTTTGACCACACGATGCAAGTTTCATGTCCCTTAATCTTACAGAAACTGCACAATGAAGGCTTAGGGTATGTGTGTCATTAAGGCAATTTTGCCGTTATGTGAACATCAAAGAGTGTACTTACAAAAATCTAGATGATACAAGACAGTTACTCCGTGTGGCTGCATGATGTGGTCACGGGCTGCCATAGAAAGATGTGTGAGACTGCCGTTGGTATAACATGCTATAATATTTTATAGTAAGTGGGTTTTTAAAAATAAATAGAAGGAATATACCTTAAAGTAATGACAGAAATACAAGATAATAAACAACAAACCAGTCATGGAGTCATGTATTATTATCACAAATCATGCACATAACTGCACATGCTATATCTTTTTTCTGTGACTGGCAATGGAATAGGGTTGTAGACCCAAGCATCACCACAGACATAAATACTGCATCCTGCTACAATGGTACCGTGGTTACTTCACTAGTACGTAAAAATTTTCCAGCTCCACTGTTGTCTTATGGGACCACTATCGCAGAAACAGACAATGATCAGAAATGGCACAATGTGACACATGACTGCACATAGGAAAGGCTGAAGCCAACAATTTATTAGGGTGCTTAGCCTTGCCACAGTATGCTTCACTGTAACTCTCTCCAGCTATAAGTTACAGATCATTAGTGGAGCCGTCATTTGCTTATCAAAAATCAATGTGCTTTTTTTTTTCCCTTAATGCAAAATATATTGGAATCAAAAGAAAAAAATTAGCATGGTTCTGAGCACTTATGCAAATCACTAAGTGCTGAAGGGCCCATGGCTGGGGACACATGAGATCTGAAGACATAATGAATAAGAGTGTAGTGTAAGGGCCCTGCCCGGATCTCACCCAAGCTCTTCTCCATCGGCAGTGTCACCAGCCTGACATCTTTCAGCTTGGCTATGGTTGCTATAAGCAGTCACCCTGTGGATTTTCCTGGGCTTATTTTTAAGGATAATGTAGACCATGTTCAGCTTTGTACAGCAGAAACTCTGTAGCATTTCATGGCACTAAAACATCCCAAGAAAAGCTTCTTGAAATAACTCAGAGAGGTACCAAAGTTAAAAATAAGCTTCTTTTCTAAGTTTAGGCTTGAACAGCTTCAGAAGACATCCTCCCAGGAAGGAGTACAGAATTATATTGGTGACAACTGTGTATTTTAGAACATGTAAGGGGGGTTATTTAGGTTCTCATTCTGCATATTCAGAATCCTGCATCATTTTATGCTACTTACATATGAGTCAAGCATTTTAATCACAGCTAGCTGGATAATTTTTCTGTGTCCCCAGTTGTACAACTACCACACCAGAGTGTGGTCTCGCATGATTCTCTCTAAGTGGCATTGTTATTAACAAGACACAGGAAGAAGACTGGTCGGTGCACTGCAGGAGCAGCAGCTGGAAAAGGAAAGGGGGGCTGGCATGGTGCCTGGTGGGGAGGCGGACGTGCCTACCCAGCTGGCACCTACAAGGGTGCCAGCCTACAAGTTCGTGCTCTGCCATGCTGATCAGAGCTTTCCTGAGAGCCCTGGGAAGATGCACACATGGCAAAAGCCTGAACATTTAGATTCATCTTCAGTTATTCCATTTCAACTAAAAGCACAAGCAACAGAATGCATTTGATATAAAAACTTAAAATACAGACCTGGACAAATAGTGGACTAAAGTGCCTACTTAGGCTTGTGCAGGGGACAGGGTTCAATCCCCAGCATACTGTGCTGACCCCACTCCTGGGGCACACTCAGACATCAACTGAGATTGGGCATGGTGGTGTACACCTATATTCCCAGTGCTTGGGACTATAACTCTACCAATCTGTGTAGTGAGACCCTGTAGACCCTGTACTAAATACATCAAAATAAAACAAAACAACAAATTCAAAATGTTAGCACATGGCACTAAGAAGTTTGATACACTTGAATCTGTCAACTACTATTGGCTCTAGGCAGGTTTGAACTCCACCATTTAAGTGAATAGAAACTTAAGACTATTTCCCTTACCTTTTCTAGGATGTTTTAACAGTTTAGCTGCAAAAGTCATCCAATAACTAAAAAAATTGTCAATGTCTGAAAGGAAACTTTCCTGGACATTTGTCCTTCCCACCTCAGCATCTCTGGTGCCCAGAACCTAAATCTTAGATCTCTGAAGAATTCTGCACCTGAGGAACCTCAGTGGAAGGCAACTCTGATTTCTCACCAGAGGGCAAATGGCTAGCTTCACTTTCTTCACTTCACTGTTCCTTGAGGCTAAGTGAAGAGTCGACCCTTCGAGCCAGCCCATCTCACCTTTTCTCCCTGGAAGAAGCACAAGGCTGGCCCTTGGTAGCTGTTTCTTGGGGGCATCCACAACCCTGCATTCAGGAGATGGATTCACAGCATGAACCCAGTCCCTCTTTCCAACTTCCTCCCTCCTCTTGCCTTGATCCAAAGTCCTGAACCGAACCGGACTCTTCAAGCTTCCTGGTGATTCTGTGAACACCCCAATGTCTTTCCAACAATGTCTCTACTATTACAAACAGCCAACCTGTGTCAGGGCAAGGAACTGAACTCTCTGAGGATTACACAAATACTATAAGCCATTCACATCTCAGAGATGGCTGGACTGTAAATGATTACACAATTCCTTGCATTTTCATCTAAATGGGCTTACATCTGCAACCTGATTAAAAAAAACTAAAACAGCGGCCAGGTAATTATTTCTATGTTTTCCTCAAGGTTCCCTCCCCTTGAGCTCATTAGACCAAGCCCAGGGATATTTCATTTTGTTCTCTCTTCTTTATTCTTCCCGCATTTCATTTTTTAAGACACTCCTTTTCCTTTAAGTAAATAAACAAAAAAAAAATTAACCTCTTGGTGCTTGAATCCCCTTTCTCGAAGTGTTTGCCACTCTTGTACTGTTCCCATTTTTTTTTTTAATTATTTATTTATTTATTTATTTATTTGTTTGCTTGTTGTGTTTGTTTGTTTCTTTATTTATTCATTTTGTGGCTGGCTCAGCCTGCCCTGGTGGTGGCGCTGGCGCAGCATGTGGTGCCGGGGATCGAACTGCAGTCCCCACAGTCGCCTGAGCCCTCCTAAGCAGGCGCTTTAGACCACTGAACCATCTCGCCGGCCCCTG
>PVKN010030348.1:0-12754 GCA_004027915.1 Capromys pilorides
GTATAATTTTGGAAGACAGTTTGGTTGTCTTCATCAAAATTTAAAATTTAAGCATCTTTTAAAATGTCAATTTCATTTCTACATATGCAATCTGGAGGAAATGTGTATGTACCCTAAAATCAACTATGAAAACATTATTTGCCCTAAATTTTCTAATATAGAAAGTATATACCATAATATTTACTAAATGCTTTATGTATACTTACATACATTACACAAGAAAATCTGTAAATTGATGTATTATCTTCAAATATTGGTTGAAGAACATTCAAAAGGAGACTAAGACATTTGAGGACTAAATGTAATATGGGATCTTTAATTGCATTCTGGAACAGAACAAGGAAAGGAAAAGGGATGAAAGAAGAACCACTATTTGTTGTGTAGGTATATAAACTTTCCAGTAGAAATATAATCATTATGTACTACAAATGTGTACCAAGGGCTAGAGGTGTGGTTCAGCAGCACAAGTGCATGCGTGGCAAGTGCAAGGTCCTGAGTTTCATTTCCAATTAAAAAAAATCAATGAAATAAAAACTAATGCAGAACTTGTTTGTTTGTTTGTTTGTTTAATGACTGGCTCAGCCAACCCTAAGGGGGTGGGCTGGCTTGGCATATGGTGCCATGGATCAAACCACAGTCTCTGTGCTTGCTAAGGTTGCCTAAGCAGGTGCTTCAGTCCGTTGAGCTATCTAGCTGGCCCAGAGCTCATTTATATACAGTAGAAAAACAACTGATTTTTACACATAAAACTGATAAAAGTGCCAGGGAGATAGCTCTGCAAAATAAGCTCCTGCCTGGCAATCTCAGGGTCCTGCATTCCATTCCTGGTACCGCAAAACAAAACACTGATAGAAGGTCTTACTTTGCTTTGGAGAAAGTTTGAGAAAAAGAAGACTATTTTTTCTTTATAGATGTTTCTGTTTAAATTTTGTTTTATATCTGTGATCTGAGCAGCTATCTCATGCACAGCAATGTGTAACACAAAAACACAGTTGAATACCTACCATCTTGTTCATCTAAATGTGTACCATTCATAATGTCTTATCAATTATTATTACACTCTCTTCAAAATACAATTTTGAAGAGTAAAAAAGGAGATGAGAACAAAATTAAGGTTTATTGAAAACAAACATTACTTTTCAATTGTTTGTCCAATCTTACATACCTATATCTGTTACACTGAGCAACAGATTTCACGATAAAAGTACATAACATCTATTGTTAATTTGCTATTCTTGTTTTGAAAATTGGTAACACATGTATTGTATGTTGCTCTGTTTTTATTTTTCCACTTTGTTTTTGCTTTTGTTTTTGTTTTTACTCCTCAAAATAAAATTTAAAATTATAAAAATTGTTCAGTGATGAAGAATACTTAATTTAGTATTTCATTATGTGATTTGGAAGTAAAAAGCATATTGTAGAGACCTGATTTTATATAATCATGTGTATGCTTTTGTGTTTTTTGTTTGTTTGTTTGCTTTGTATTTAGGACAGGGTATGCAGGGTCTCCCTACATGGATTGGACTTGTAGTGATCCTCCTGTTTTCAGCTTCCCAAGTGCTGGGATGACAGGAACACACCACCAAGCCCAGTCTCAGTTACTGTCTCAGCGTGCTCTGGGGGTGGGGCTGGCACTGCATGCCTGGGATCGAACTCCCGCTTTTTACTCTGCTAAGATATCTGGCCAACCCTTTAAGAGTGTGGCTTTCTCATTCATTCAGGATTTCTCACACATTTAAATGAATGTATAGTAAGTGTAAATTTATGCTTGTTGTGAACCTAACAGATTTAACCTTTAGTAAAGAGTAGTGAATGATACATTGTCACTGACCTGTTGGCAGTCACAGTCTGGTGCCACACTATTATGGAGTACTATAAATCATTAAAGACTATGTTGTAAATTTGTTACATATGAACATGTTTGAATTCATATCAGAATTTCATTTGTTTAAAACTTAAATGCATACTCAAATGTCGCTAAAGTAGTACTTTTCTTGGTAATTTTTAATTATAAATAAGTTATTGTCATTAATCAATGTTTTCTTTCTTAAAACATAGAATCAACATTTAATATATGTAAAAGTCAAGCAATATGGAGGTAAACTAAACACAAGTCAGAGTATATTGTAAATTAATATAATAATATTTTCTTAAATACTTTTTATTTTGTTATTTTTTTCAAAGATGTCCAAATAGCATCTATTTTGGTCTTCCAAACAACTCTGAGTCACTGTTTTCTGGAGCTAGGTTATTGATTTGAGAACACATTCAAAATAATGCAAAATTTAAAGCTTTATCATCAGTGAATTAAAAGAAAGCTACACATTAGTCAGTGTTAAAAGAACAGGATGATGGGGCCAGCGAGATGGTTCAGTGGTCTAAAGCGCCTGCTTAGGAGGGCTCAGGCAACTGCAGGGACTGCGGTTCAATCCCCGGCACCACATGCTGCGCCAGCGCCACCACCAGCGCAGGCTGAGCCAGCCACAAAAATAAATAAATAAAGAAACAAACAAACACAACAAGCAAACAAATAAAAAAAAAAAAAAGAACATGATGATGTAAACATTGTAGCGACAACTCTTATTTTGTTTTCGTTTACCTGTGACATGCACTGAATTTCCACGTGATATATTCTTTTCTAAAAAAATGAATTTAGTACAGATTCTTACTACACAGATTAGACTCATAGTGATCTCCTTGTTTTCAGCCTCCCCAGAGCCGGGATTATTAGCATGTACCTCCATGCCCAGACTCAGTGGCCTGCTCAGCGAGTCTGGGGGCAGGACTAGCACATCAAGTGATGCTGGGGATTGACCCACAGTCCTTGTACTTGCCTGGGCAGGTGTTTACTCCACTGAGCTATCTCACCAGCCCTCCACATGATATCATCTTTAACCCAGTGAGGTAAGTGTGAACACGAGTGTCAAAATCAAGTTTGGCACCCAATGCATACTATAGAATTTACACATGGAAAACTTTCTCCCATATCAAAAATTAGAGTATTACTATGGTCATATGATATAATTTATTTTTAAATTTTAATTTATGATATATATTTATCCAGTGCATACACGAAGTTTTGATATATTTATACATTGCGAAATGACTGAATCAAGATATTTAATAAATTCATCACTATGCATTTGTAATTGAATACGTAGAATGTTTCTACAGAAATTTGGTAAAGATGAATATGCACCACATTTCAGAATCATCATAATTATTCTTGCAAACTATAACAATCATTGTCTGTTTTATAAATTTAAAGATAGAAACACACTTGCAAACTCACACATATAAGAACATGTATACACACAAACCACACACAAGGCATATTTTTACTTCTGAAAAAAATTGGATTTTTTTTGATAAGTATTGTATTAATGTCTTTATTTCACAGATTATATAATCAATATTTTGTAAGCAAATTTTAGTATCTAAGACTACTTTTGAAACTTGTAGTCTGAATTTATTTATTACTATTATTTTTAATGTATTTTATTGTTGCAGCGTCTCACTATGCAGTTTGGACTCCTGGTGATCCTGCTGCTTTCAGTCTCTTGGGCTCTGGGATTATAAGCGTGTGCCACAGCAGGACTTTGGTTGGCTTAGCCTGCCCTAAGGGTGCAGCTGAAACGGCATGTGGTGCTGGGGATGAAACTGTGGTCCCTTGTGCTTGCTTAAGCATCCCTAAGCAGGCACTTTAGTTTTCTGAGCTATCTCCCCAGTCCCTATAGCCTGAATTAAAACCCAAATCTTTTGACTTGGAAGGTTGTGGTTTCCTTTGTACTGTATTATCACTCCCATGGTCTCAAAAGTACTTTTGGGCTCTGAAATTCTAAAACTTGCTGACTAGAGTACTTTAATATACACTGTGTTAGTTTCTTAGAGGTCACATTTAAGGCAAGAAGTGAGTGATTAGTATGGCAAGATGTAGAGGTAGATTTCAAGTAATAGGATAAATTCTGATGTTTTCACGTTACCGTAGCTATGCTCATCTGTTCACCATGGTATCTTCATTAGTGAGCCCATAAGTTAGAAACATACTGTCCATCTCAAAAGAATGATGGTAGCCCAACCATATATATTTAAAATCAAATATGTCTTATGTTTAGGTTTGTCAAGCTTCATGTCACTCTACCAGTAGAACCTGACAAAAGAATATAGAATTCAACTCAGCTAAGAGCCTAGAAGTGCTAACAGACAAACTTTACATTGTAAAATTATTCTTCCATGGCAAGTTTTCTGAATTATACTAGTACTGTTTTTTTTGAAAATTCTTTGGAGTACAGCTCCAAAGCAATGCTCTTGCCCTGAGTTCTTGATAACCTACTTAGTATGGTACGAACTGTTTTGAGGTTATACTTCATATCTGAATTCCCATTTTCCCTCTGGTTTCTACTGTAAAGCTTTGAGTGGATATATAACAATTTACTGACACTGTAGTGCTCTTCCAGGGAGCATGGGACCATCTTAAACTCCCAAGTTTCATCATAAAGAGGATTACAATAGATTTATTGTTCATAGGAACTGAGTTATGAAGTGTTTTCTGTTAGGCATCATTTTAACAGAGAATCTTTCTTGAAAATTTGGTGTTGGCAGAAAAGAACACTCTCGCCTGAATGAACAAATTATTTTTCTGAGCCCAGGTTTTCCCATAAACCCAGTCTTCCTTGAAGAGTTATAGATTTACTTCTTGGCTTATGAATCACCAGTAAGACTAAAAGAATCAAAAGGAAAATTAAAAACATATACTTCAAAGTGAACAGTGAGTTGAATCTTCTTAAATCCTCTTTAATATGACTGAGATTAAAGGAAGCCCAGGGATATCTATGTCACCATCATTAGAATAATGTATTTCTTGGTGTAGCCAGCCTTTTTCTTATAAAAATAGACATTATCAATGACAAGATAAAGTGCAAGCAATATTTTGTAGACTTCCAAACTTATTATATTTCTTAGAACATACATACTAAACTATTAGCCATAACCAAATCGGGAAATGTGTTCAGTCTGAATGCCATGCTACTGTGCTCCAGAACAATTTTTACAAACCTCAAAAAATGAAGTCGAAAAAGCTACCTATATCTCTTACCTAGAAAATCTATAGCTGATTAATTAAATTTTAAAGCACAATGGAAAGCATACTGGATGCTCTGCTTTTTGAATAATGCTTGCCCATCTTCAGGATGTCTGTGAATTCATTTACTTGTCCTCAAGTTGTGATTTAAATAATAGTTACTTTTGAAGGCATTCTCTAATTCAGTATTGGCATGACACTTGTAGTTCATTATTCTCATCACAATCATTTTGCCCTTATTTATAATTTCTTTATATACAGTAGTTGCTTTTTTAATTTTCATGGCCTTTTTCAGAACATGAGGTACAGGAGGGTGTTTTATTTCAAGTGTAAGTTGATCACATTGAAGCTAATAATGTTCAAGCTTTAGTTATACAAGATTAACTCAAATTAATAAGTTTATATAATTTTTGCTTTTCTCAAGATAATTCCCAAATATAATAAATGTTGAGGCCTCAAACTTAGATTTGCATTGACCACAGACAGACATGTGCTGAGGTTACACTCAACACATCATATCTTTGTATAAACCTTTCCCTTATCAAAATTAATTGCAAATACGATGTAGTAAAACTTTCCTAGGATATCAGTTTGCAAATATATCAAATGGAGATATCAATCAATTTTTTAAAAAAATCTTTTATTGATTAACTTGGTACATGGTCTCACTGTGCAGCTCAGACTCATAGTGATCCTCCTATCTCAGCCTTCCCAGCACTGGAGTCACAGATGTGTGCCACCATGGGGCTACAAGGAAATATAAACAATGTAGGACTTCACTTGTGAACATATCTAAAGTTGAATCAGAGTCCTAATTTGTCTGAGTATGTAAACGTTAACTTTCCCAATGATGGAACAAAGTATCTCACTTTCAAAACTTAATAGAGGAAAGGTTTGCATATTGTTTATGTTGTATTTTTGAGACAGGATTTCAGTTTGCAGCTCAGTCTTGCATTGAACTCCCTATGTGGCCAAGGCTGGCTCAAGCTCTCAGTGATTCTCCTTCTTCAACATCCCAAGTGCAGTAAAGGTTTCTTTTGGATCACAGCTTCAGAGTTTTCATTCTATAGTTGGTTGGCTCCATGGAAGAGGGTTATAGTGGGGAAAAGCTGCTCAACTCGTGGCATCTGAGAAGCAAAGAACAGGGAAACAGCCCAGAGGAAGGGGCCAGAGAACAGATGTACTCAGCAAGGTCACACTTGCTTGACTTACTTCTTGGAACCAAGTCCAACCTGCCACTAGTTCACTGAGGTTAACACACTGATGAAATTAGTACTCTCAATATTCTAACACTTCTCTAGAAGTCAAGTTGATTATCAAAATTAGTTGCACACATGATATAATAAAATTTCCCTAGGGTATCAGTTTCCAAATCTATCAAATTGGGATATCAATAACTGTTTTAAAAAATCTTTTATTTATTTACTTGGTACATGGTCTCACTGCAGCTCAGACTCATAGTGATCCTCCTGTCTCAGCCTCCCCAGCACTGGGGTCACAGGTGTGTGCCACCATGCCCAGCTTCAGTGGCTGGCTCAGCACAGGGCCAGCATGGCATGCAGTACTGGCAAACAAACCTAGGTCCTTGCACTTGGCAAGCAGGCACTTATACCACCAAGCTATATTTCCAGCCCCTGGGATAGCAATAAGAAATAGATATATGCACAAAAAACTAGCATATATCTTCTGCTTATATATGTTGTTATTATTACATGTTATTAAAGTTATATGGTTAACGAGGAATAGGTTTTTAGCATGTTGCATTTTCTTTTGGATAGAATCTTTTATATTCATAAAAGAAATTAAATGTACAGCTGAAAACATGATTTTCTAAGAGACATTAAAGATTATGAAAGACTCACATTTTGTGGCAATAGTCTTAAATAGAAGGAAGTAGAAGAATTAAGAACAAAAATCATACACAAAATTGCAAACTGACATTTGAAGAAATTAACATTGCTCATCTTTATTTTCCCCTTTCACTATAGCAATGGGACAAGATCCTCAAACATGTAGGACAGTATACCATCAACTTCCTATCAGATGCTTCTGTTGTATTATGGATAAATTATGTATATAAATATGCTATATTAATTTATTTAGTTAAAATTGACTCATTGCTGTCTCTCAATAGGTGAGAGACAGCAATGAGAGAGGTCACTGATCAGAGAAAAGCTACAGAGAAATCTCCTGAGAAATTAAATTCAAGCCAAGAAGGACATGGGCCCCACAGCTGTGGTAAAGGCCAGGTGTTTATATAAAACGGAAAAGTGGGTTAGTAGTGATCATCACCAAAGTTTGACCTTCCTAAGATCCAAAGTACATACACTGAAAAAATGTCTTGGCAAAGGAAAGAAGGAAAATACATTGGTGGGAATTAGGAAAGAACTGACAAAAAATTAGAAGAAAAATTTGAAAGATGGACTACAATGCAGATAAAATAAGGAAATCATCTGAACTCTTCTCCCGGCCAATGGCTTGTGGCACCTGAGGAGGAACATGGCTCTCTAGGAGCAAAAGATGGACCCAAGGCTGGGAGATCAATGGAAAAACCATAGCAGAGCTCACAACTATTGTGAACAGCTGAAAGTATATGGGCCACTGCTACGAGAAGATCTCTTCTACAGAGCAGGCAACAGCCAGAGAAGGACTCTAGCTCAGAAACTTGCCACATCTCAAATGCTTAATCAAGTGCAATTTTAGGAAGTTGATGATTATTTAAATCTGGAACTCAATGAGAGAGATCATTGATCAGAGAAAAGGCTACAGAGAAATCTTCTGAGAAATTAAATTCAGGCCAAGAAGGGCATGGGCCCCACAACTGTGGTAAGAACCAGGTCAGGACTGAGTAGCACTCAGAAATGGTTAGGTCTTATTATAGACCAGACAGTTAAGTACAAATATTATAAGCAGTCTCATAGGAGTGGGCACTCAAGAATCTGTGTGGAAGGTGAAAATACATGTAGATATGGGGTAGGTGCATTCTTGAGGGCCAGACCTCAAGAAAAAAGGTGGAGTGACTATAACAGCTGTGCCTGACATTCTAAATGCATATCTATCACCTTGAGTGAAGAGCCAGTGACTTGCCCCCCAGGAAAGGCTCCTGTTTTATACCACATATACTTGCTACTCCTTTAATCCCCTTTTAATCAATATTATCTATGCAATTATGCTCATAATCTTATTGAATAATCAAATTTTTGTCCCACCTCATGTTCATATTGTGATGGCCCAAATTAAGGTGAACATAACTTGGGACAGAGGCAATGTATTAGTTACTCAGAACCTGAGTACATCACTGAAAAGCAGATTTAACTAAAGAAATCTTTGTGCTACAGTCTTTTTACCATAAATAATGACAATTTTTAGAACAAAATAAAACAAACAAAAAACAATAGAAGCAAGAAGACAAGGCAATAAAAATGCCTTCTGAAGTTCCTAAATCACCCAAAGGCAATCCGTAGGGTGTGACACAGCCAAAGTACTCAAAAGGATAGCAAAGAGATGGGAAAATAGATGTAGCATCCTGGATAGACTCACAAAAGATATAAATAAACAGGTAAATGATAGAGATTCAACAACATAGCTCAGAAAAAATGAGCAGAGAGCTTCCAGATGATACAAATAAAAAGTTATCTTGACGTGAAAAAAGAGAAAACAAAACATTAATAAGCAGTTCAGCCAAAAAAAAAAAAAAAAGAATCCTGTTATAGTTTTTGTGTATATGTCTCCCAAAGCCTCATATAGTCATGGGGCAGCTTCTGGAGTTTGTGAATGATTACTGTGGGTGTGGATGCTGCACTTGCCCTGGGGAAGGCAATTTGCATTACAATGTAAAGAGACAAGAAAGGCTAAGGAGCTACCTGAGCTGCTGCCACTCCCTTTGGTCTTGCTCTTTGCCACTGCCCTGAAAGGTTTCTCTTTGACATATGCCTCTCTGCCTTGGAGCCAGCTGAGTATGAACCTAAACCTCCAGTAACTGTGAACTTAAATAACCTTTCCTCCCTTCACTTTGAGTGTCCGGTATTTGTCCCAGCTACAGAGAAGAAAATCTGAGACAAGTCCATAGAAAGGCTTTGAACAAAATTCAATGAGATTAAAAATTACATTAAACAGCTGGCCTGATTGCTCAGCGGACTAAAGCTGCTGCTTTGGCAGATCGCAGAGGCTAGGGTTCAATCCCAGTGAGTTGTGCCAGCCCTATCCCCCCGCCCAGGACACACTGAGACAGCAAGTGAGACTGGGTGTGGTGGCACAAACCTGTAATCCCAGTGCCTGAAGACTGAAAATAGGAGAATTTCTACGAGTCTGATCTACGTAGTGAGACCCTGTAGATTCTGTAGACTGCGTCCTAAATACAGAAGACAAAAATTAAAAAATTATAGATAGCAAGAGTGATCAATGTGAATATAGAATATCAGAATTAGTAGAGAGCGATATTTGCAAAAACCAGTTACTCAGAGATACCTTAAAAATAAGAGAATGTGAAAAAGTTGATGCAACAGTGTATTGGTCAAGGTTTTACTTAGAGGAACAGAACAGGTATAAGGAATGGATATTAACACAAAATATACAATGTATAAGGAGTTATAAGACTGGCTTACAATAGTCAGCCACAGAGTCAGAAGAGGAAGTGTGCAGAGGGCGTCTGCGTACTTCGGACTGGAGAATTCAGTCCCGAGGTCTGAAACTCACTGCAGGACTCCGTGTAAGTCTCTATCCTTCCGCTGATGGGTCTGCGATAGAAGACTGAAGTGTCTGTGATGGACGCTGAAGAGTCTGCGATGGATGGTGAAAGATCCAAGGCTGGAGGCTGAAGAGTTTGCGCTGCAAGCCAGACGATGAAGTCCAGACCGAATGCGAAGACTGAAGCTTTTCCGAGAAAGTGAGGTCTTGACTCCTTCCTCAGCCCTTTAGAAAGTCTGTGCTCAGTCACTCTGACGTGAGCCCATTGTGCCCCAGGGTGGAACCAATCATACTCCAGCATGGGCCCTTGCTCCTGCTCTAGGGAGGAGCCAATCGTATCCTAGGCAGGCCCTGATCCTGCTCCAGGGAGAAACCAATTGTACCCTGGGGCGGGACTCCCACCAACAGGGAGCCAGGCCACAGAGTCATCCAGCCAAGTTGACACAACATATCAACCTCTACGAACAGTTACTAGATGATATAACAAAAATCGATGTGCTATTAATTGAAATAAATGAAAAATCAGAAGAAATCACAGAGAACATAATAAAACAAGGGCTGGAAATATAGTTCAGTGGTACAAGTGACTGTGGCAAGTGCAAGGTCCCGAGATCAATTCGTGCTAAAAAAAAAAAAAAAAAAGCGTAACACCAAGTGTTTATAGAAATAATACCTGAAAACTTTCCATACTTAGAGAAATAGATTCAGATAAATGAGGCACATAAATTTCCAAGTAGCCACACAGAAGACCTCTCTATGTCATATCAAAATCAAACTCCCAGGTTTCTAATGCAATGAATATTAAAAAGTGTTAGAATTACATGTTTTGTTATATACATCTTGCTTTAACTTGGACTTAACCATCCAGCAGGAAAGTTTAACCACGAGGCATAAAATTAAAGCCAGATTAGTATGCAGAGCCATAAAAGGCTCAAGTCAACAGGTTATGACATTGCCAGTTCTGCCGATAACCAACTACTACTATGGAATATTGCTCTATCTATACAACTACTCTCTTTTAGTTCAATGAGAAGAAATATTTATACCAATAGTGTTTTAAAAAGTTATCATGTCTGCATCTTGTACTCTGAACAACTACTATGAAGACAATAATATGTATTGCATCAATTATTGTGACTGTCCTACTAATGTGTTTTGAAACTGTCTCAATGTTACTTCTTATTAAAAGTAATAAAAGATAAACTAATCTACTTTCATAGAAAAATAAATAAATGTGTTAGAGAAAAAGCAACAAATCACCTATAAAAATAAGCTTATTGGAAACACAGAAGCTTTCTCAGCACAAATTTTGAAGGCCAAGAGAGCTTGGCCTTTGAAGTGTTTCAAACTCTAAAAGATAACTTTCAGCCTAGACTTAGATATCCTGGAAAACTCTCATTCAAAATTGACAGAAAAAAATGATATTTCCATGACAAAGAGCATTTCTAGGTCCAGTGAAATAGCTCAGCAGACTAAAGCACCTGCTTAGGCAAATTTAGGCAAGCCTAGGGATGGCAGTTTGATCCCTGCTACTATATATCACACCAGTCCTGCCCCCTGGGTGGGCTGAGTCAGCCAGAGTCCAGATGTAGGGATGCACACCTGTAATCCCAGGGCTGGGGAGGCTGAAATCAGGAGGATCATTATGAGTCCAAGCTGCATAGTGAGACCCTGTAACAACTAAATGCATCACAGGAAAAAAGAGCATTTCAAGAAATTCATTATCACCTAATTAGTACACCAAAAATTATCAATGGTATTTTTTAAGATTTTTTTTTTGTACAGGGTCTCACTATGCAGCTCAGACTTATAGTGATCCTCCTGATTTCAGCCTCCTCAGTGCTGGGATTGCAGGCATGTACCACCATGCCCGGAATCCATCACCAGCTCAGCTCACCTGGGAGTGGGGCCAGCGTGACACGCGCAGTGCCAGGGATCAAACCCTGGTCCTTGCACTTACCTAAGCAAGTACTTAATTCACTGAGCTATACTACCGGCCTTATCAACGATATTTTAGAAAGAGATAATGAGGCCAACTTTTGCAAAATATCTAATAGAATGAATACATCAGGCATGGTGAGTATACAGGAGAAATGGAAAGGGGTGGGGATCAAAAACAAAAAAAAAATAATGGAATGACAGGGATAGGCCAACACTGCTTAATAATAACTCTCAAAGTGAATAATCTCAATATATGAATCATAAAGCATAGATTTCCAGAATGGGTCAAGAAATACTACTCAACCATATGCAGTATACAATAAATACACTTAATAAACAGGAAATGTATGGATTAAAACTAAAAGTTTGGATATGATATTCCATGTAGTGAGAACCTAGTACAAAGCAGAAGTAGTATGGAACTTTCAGACAAAACTAATTGCAAGTCAAAACTAATCAGGATAGGCAAAGGTCACTACATAATGAAATGCTACAAATAAGTAGAATTCCACCAAAAGACTCCTCACACTAACAACCACATGATGAAACATAGCAGGATACAAAGTCAGCATTCACAAATCAAAAGTATCCTTGTACACCAATAACAAATTCACAAAGAATAATACATTTCCCAATAATATTAAAAAATTAAATACTTATGAATTCACCTACTGAGAAAGTAAAAGCTCTCCACAGTGATAACTATAGATTTCTGAAAATTAATTAATTAATTTATTTATTTATTCTAATATAAAACAATACATATGGTACATATTATCAAAATAAGAATAACAAATTAACAATAGTTGTTGCATCACATATTTTTATCATCAAATTTTTTTATCTTTTAAACGACTCATTTATTTGAGAGAGAGTATAGCAGTAACTGAAGTTTCATTAGAAGTAGCACAAATCTAAAAGACAAGAATGATAGGTATTCCCAGCATAATTTTAGTGTTTCCCATTGCTATCCTCACTGTGAAAAATATTTCAGTGGTTCTTAGGCATCCTGTGCATATACGTGCATGTTTTTGCTCCTGCCATGTT
>PVKN010030349.1:0-12753 GCA_004027915.1 Capromys pilorides
AGTTACACAGTTCCTGCTTAAAAGTTATAACCAGGATGCCAGTAAGAGGGACACAGTAAAAACAAAAAACTCATATATAATACACTTCTACACTTTCCCTAGGTTCCCTTTAAAAGAATATGTAAAAGCTGTTGTGAAACTTGAAAAATTATCTGCAAATATAGTAAAATAGAAAGGTGATAGGTCATACTCTGGAGTTTACTAAACTCTGTAACCTTTTCTGTCCTGCTGTGAAGCAGCCAGCCTCAGTACCTTGCTTTAAAACTTTGGGTTATGGTTCCTCCTTCTACACCAGAGTAATTTGTTTCTAAGAGAAGGCCTAGAATGACATTTGTTTTAATCACTTTTTAAATAGAAACCTGTTAGTACAAATCCCTTCTCTCTTCTCTCTACTCCCCTCCTGGCTCCTTTGGATTCCTCTGGAAGATCTGCACACATCTGCAGTAGATAGTGACAAAGAAAAGTTAGGACATTCCCGTTGTGTTGTGCTTCCCCTTTCGTTTCCCCTCTCTCCTCTCTGTTAACCAGCCCACACTATTGTTCTGATCAGGCAGGTGTAATCTTATGCTGATCTCTGGCATAATAGCCAAATAATTCCTTGTCTAATCTTACCATTTCTGAATTAAACCAGGAATAAATTGATATAAGCAAAGAGAAAAATTGAGGTATATATTAATAATTATAATACAAAAAACACCAAAAGCCATCAGCGCCTGCAGGCTCTGATTCTTACTTTGCTCTAACAGATTTGCTGTCATAACCAGAAAAATTTTCAAACATAATATATGTTTGCTGTGTAGTTGAGGCTAGCCTCAAACTCCTGTGAATCCTCCCTCAGCCTCCTAAAGTCTGGATTACAATATACATCACCATGCCCAGGATCAAAGGCTTTTTAAAGTACTCAAAAGTACAAAGATCACTATAAAATCGTACAGGCAAAGATGAAAAGTAAAATTACTTTTAGAGAGAGTAGTTAGATGCGTTATATTTGAGAAATAACAAAAATAATACAGCCAGCGTTTGATTCAGTAGACAAAAATGTTGAGATGTTCCCAGATCATAAGAACAAGAATAAATGAAGTAAAGCAGTCATGGTTTAATTTTAAGCATCAGTACCTTAAATGAAGTGCCTAGCACTGTGGTGAACTGTTTTTGGTGATGAAGAAAGAAGGAGCCCATGACCTTTAAGAAGTTGGGTTTCTTGAGAAAAGTGCAATTATAACATTGGTAGTTGATGAGGTAGAAGCAAAGAAAGAACACCTACTCAGCCATGATTGTGGAAGTCCTAGATAGCCTTCCTAGGAGAGGGATAGATCTAAGTTGAGACTGAGTAGAAATTAGCAGTGTAGTGCAGGTGTCATATAATGTGTGAAGTACGAGGCCAAGCACTCATGCAAATACAAGTGAACATGACTTTCTAGTATATAAAAGGAATTGAAGACATGGGTAAAATAATTGGCAATGGCCATGGTTTACAGAGGATGAGTTGGGATCTAATGTTTGCCTTACTGGTATTTCCAAGGAAGTAACGGCAACAGGAGCAATGATGATAGATACTAGAAAGTCATTTTTCTTTAAAACATTTATTTTGGAAATGAGAATATTCATAGGATTCAGACAATTCGTGAACAGATACCTAAAATCTGTAATTTTTACATTAGAAGGATAAATAACTTTAATATCCCAGTGAAAAATTTTAAAGTTCTGTTCTAGTTTAAAGAAAGATCTAAGAATTGTTTAATGATCAATTTCTAATGTTAACAGTATATGTAGTTTTTAAATATGTAAACCATAGGAAATGCTAAACATTGATCAGAATTAATCCACATTTAAGAAAAAATTTAAAGGCACTGGCTTGAAAGTCAAACACTTGGAGGAAAGTTTAACCTTCAGTAACATTGTTTACAAATATAAATGCAAAGGCAGAATGACCATCAGTTATACAAAAAGAGGAAATGCAGCAAGGGGAAAAAGAAACCTGGAGTTGGAAAAAGTGCTGGAATGCTTTCCTTCCATGAATGGCTGAGTATTGTTCGACACTGGATTATTAGTTTTATATTCTATTAAAAGCTAAACTAAAAATGGTCACAGATTGAACTTCAAAATTATATATCCATTTCTCACATATTCTTACTATGGGAAGGAATGTTCATATACCATAGAGAATATAACTCAACAGCAATGACACATCAGGAACTTATTTTAAAATCTAGACTGATAATAAAGGAGTTTGATAATATATTTTTAAGTCATTCTAAATATTATCTCTGAAATACATATGGGATAAATAATGTATGTGTAGGCTGGCCAGATAGCTCAGTGGACTAAAGTGCCTGCTTAGGCAGAGCACAAGGGCCAGGATTCGATCCCAGGCATGCCATGCCAGCCCTGTCCGTGGGGCATGCTGAGCTGTTCATTGAGACTGGGTGTGATGGCACTTTTCTGTAGTCCCAGCACTTGGGAGGCTGAAAACAGGAGAATCACTGCAAGTCTGATCTATATAGTGAGACCTTATAGACCCTGTACTAAGTATAATAATAATAATAATAATAATAATAATAATAATAATAATAATAATAAATTAATAATAAAATGTGGTAAAGGAATACTATGCTTAAAAGTTGTCTTACAAGTTAAAAATGCTAATTTAGCAAAATGGCTGGGAAATGTCTTGACAATGTTGAAGATCCATGCACTGGCAGAAACCATTTATGGAAACAGAAACACAACCACAGTGGCAGAAAAATCTTAAGATGTATACATCCTACAAAAAGGAACATATCCTACAAAATTGGACTAGAGAGAAATACTGTGTCGTAAATCCAGAAAAAAAAAACTCATACTATTAGGTATCAAGTTAAAATGTGCTTGAGGGAAATATAATAGCATTTTATCCTCAGATTGTATACTGGGAATCATTTGATGCAGTATGTTTTCTAAGCTTTTCATAAAATAAATATATATGAAATATATGTAAGAAAAAGTTATTTGTAAAATGTATACTCTTGAGAAAGCCAGTATTTAAAAAAATATATATAAGCTCAGAATTGAGAAGATGTTGAAATTGAGAACTACACATTTGGCCAGATTACTCCCAGGTGAGGTGACAGTACAGTTCATGTGGAGGGTTTGCCAGCTTGTCCTTACACGACCTTCATTACTCACCATACATTATCGTTACTTAGAAGGAAAATGCCACACTGTTGTCAGTTCAGTGTAAACTTTTATTATTGTAGAAGCCATTTTCTGCAAAAGGAACAATAGGTAAGTGCTGGTACATGAGAGGGGTGTGGGGGGTGGGTGAGATAAGCAATAAGAGTGTTGAAGAACTCAGTGTGTCAGACTCAAGATCCACTGCCAAGGAAGCTAAGGCTTTAGGCTGGATAGACCAGTGTTTCCTGTTACTTACCCAGGCAAACCTTTATTTGATGCAAGATGCTTAGAATGCAGTGGTACCAAAGAAGGAGATATACAAGCAGAAGATACAGCCCCTCACTCTCACACATCTTCTGACACCTAGAGGAGCAGTCTAGCCCGATGTTTATTAAAATCAAACAGCAGTGATTTTCTGCTGCTGGTGAAGTTTCTATTTTAAGTCCTCATTCAGATTTTTCCCTTACTCTTCATTTCCTTTTTTAAGGTGGAGACTTAGACCATCAAATTTTATTTTTATTCATTCCTAAGAGACCTTTAAATATTAATTTTTGTAACCACTGCCTAAGTTACACACATTCCACAGTGTTTTGCTTTTTGTATATTTGTTATTAACATTTCAAAATAAATTTTGATGTCCCCTGTGGTTTAATATGTGGCCTATAGATTTATTTTATCTTGGAGTGCTTTTTTCTAGATATCATATTTTTATAATTTCTTCTTTAAATCCATGGTGGCCAGAAAATATACTGTGTGTTGTTTGTTTATTATGGCCAGCTCAGCCTGCCCTGGGGGTAGGGCTTGCACAGCATGTGGTGCAAGGGATTGGACCGCAGAGCCTAAACTTGCCTAAGCAAGCCTTTAGACCACTGAGCCATCCTGTGTCTTATTTTAATCAGTTGGCATTTATTAATACTTGCTTTATGGCGAAGGTTTTGTATGCACTTTACTGCATTTTCTATCTATTATTGATGACATACAGCAATATACATTGTATAAATCTTTGATTATTTTTATTTTCTGGCATTCATGAAACAAGGTTATATTTTAGCTTTTTGTTTAAAACTAAACAAAAAAGTAATAATCCCAATGAGAAGAAAAACATGAAAATAAAATAGAATTTTCTTTTTCTTCTGCTTAATCTCAGATTTATTCCTCTGAAAATATTTGTTGACTCTTCAAGGTGCGTTATTTTTCTGTTCTCTGCACAACCCAAATCAGCTTTATGAATGCCTCAGACCTGTTGGCATATGATAAAAATTCTTAAGTATCTATGGCTTCTCCATGATGTTTTAAATACTTCATGTTTTGAGTAGTATGTGGTCAAAATTTTAAAAAGCTTAAAATCTAATGAGAGGTATAAAACAGTGTCTCCTGTACACACCATTTCCTATGAAGACAAAGTCAAAAATATGAGAGTAATAAGTTAGGAAGGAAAAGGAAGAGAACTAGCTAGATACACTTTGCACTTGGCAGAAGGATTTGGCAAAACTACCAGTAGTAGCTAAAGAGCTCTGCTTTAGCCACATGACGAGGACTTGGACCGGCCAGCCAGCTGTGTTTTCTTGATTCTGCCACACAGATTTAATTAAGCTGGTGTGAGACAGTGTGGCTGTATTTGAGTTCTCCACTGTTTAGCAGCTATGCAGTCTCTACTCAGTCTCTTACTTGTACTCTAAGTTTAATGCCACGTCTTTAAAAATGTTCACTCTCTTCATGCTAATGTTGTGAACACTATATTGGATGACAGAACAGAGGCGACTGCAGCTTTCACAAGCAGGATGCATACACGCACACACTAACTACTGGGAGTGTGTTACTCCATCAGCACCACCACAACAACTATGTAAGCAAAACCAGCTATTCTAAATTTAAAGATACCTGTTATTTAGAGTCAAGAGTTTTCATCTATATTGAAGCCACTTAGCCATCATATTTCAGGTTTTGATGCAGGAAGTATGAAGACAAGGTCAAGATATAGACTAAGATTAGGATGGAGAAGGAAGAAATAAATTGCAGAAAAATAGGTTCTGAGGTCATAGCTTGAGGTTACATTGAGTTAATGGCCATGATCATGGAGGTTCACAGTCCCAAACTGTGCTGATGTGGTTAGTTATGTGGGTGTGGATTTAACACTTACACCAGCTCCAGTGCCCATCAGCAACTGCATAGATGAGATCAGTCTTTCAAAGGAGAAAATCTAGTAATGCAACTTCAAATTCTTGTTTTCATAAAATGTGCACAATAAGATATTTTGACTATAGTTGGTTAAGTCTCCTGTCTCCATCCAACTTTGAGTCCACTGTTCCCTAGTAAGAAGATATTGAAGTGGTTCCAGGCATTTTGAGGCCCCAGCTAAGGAAATTAGAACTACCTTCATGATTTGTGCAATCTGAATATGTGTGATTCATGGAAATGTTCAGGTACAGTTAGATAGCTGTTCTTGTGTAAGCATGGCTTCAGGAATAATCCTGCAAATCAATTTAACCATGTGAAAAGCTATACAGTCAAGTTATGCATCTGATATAAACATGTTCTGTAGCACCAGTCCTAAAACATATGACTAATGATGAAGTAACAATGATTGAAATATACACAGCCAATTGGCCTTACCAAAATCTCTTGACTCTCTAATATGTACAATCTCAAAAGGCAAATTTATTTTTGTTAAAGTCTGGACTAGCTGGTGTTCTTTAAGAATACATATACTTATGTAATTATCAATGCATGATCTTTTTTGATAAATTCTTGTGACATTTGTCAGAATGGCTACATATGTAGGGCGCAAATCTTGTAGAAGTACAACTCAAAAGTCATGTTTTATCCATTTTATGTCACATATCTCATTACCAATAAAAAATTGTGAAGTTATTTTTAGTAACTCAGCATTTCAACATAAATTTCATCAATTGTTTGTCTCTATTACCTCTTTAGAGATGGTATATTACAAAGTTATCAAGATAAAAATTCAAGGGGCCAGCCAAATAGCTCAGTGGATTAAAGCACCTGCAAGCAGGTGCAGAGGGCAGGAGTTCGATCCCCAGGCCTGCTATGTGGGCCATGCCTCTAGGACATTCTGAAACAGCAATTCAGACTAGGTATGGTGGCGTGTGCCTGTAATGCCAGCTCTTCGGAGGCTATAAATAGGCAGATCACTAGGAGTCTGATCTAGTAGTGAGACCCTGAACAGCCTGTAGACCCTTCAAAAAAAATTCAAAGATTATGCAGCTAAAAAAGAAAAAAAATACTATTTTTTAGACCAGACATGGTGGCACAAGCCTATAATCCCAACCCTGGGGAGGCTGAAAACAGGATCACTATGATTCTCTGCGGCTCAGTGAGACCCTGTACCAAATACATAAAAAAAAAAAAATTTTATTCAGATAATGTTGCGTCAGTTTTTGGTAACTTTTAAAAATTTCTAGGGCTGGGGAGATAGCTGAGTAGAATAAGCACTTGTCTGGCAAATGCTAGATCCTGGGTTCAATCCCACTCTGGCAAATTAATTAATTCATTAAAATATTAATAAATAAAACTTTCTAACATTTCAATTTCTCAAATATTCACCTTCCAAAAATTTATAATTATTTTGTTTTTTTCTGTCTAGCTCACTCAGCTTATATAGACTTCAAAACTCACAAAACCTGCGATGGACCCTGACTCCAAGATAATGCAGGATACAATAGTCTTTTGGGGAAGATTAGTTTACTGCTGATGCTAAAGTGCAGCATCCAGTTATTGAACTGAAGTGAATCATCCCATGGACAGGACTACTCAGAAACTGATTTGTTTTTAGTATTTTATCTATGGACTAAATTCACCATAATGGATTAGCAACATCCTAGAACAGATGTTGACTGAATACTTTGGGTGTTCTTGTGTTCAATAACTTTTCAATAGGCCTGAGATCTGTCAAATCTTCCCATTTCCTCCAAGACATATAAGGCAGGCAGAATATAGGACCTTGAGATACCAAAGAAAAGGTTATGATCTCTCTGGTGTTGCTGCAAGAAAACATTTTGCCCTAAGTTTTTTTATCTTTATTTTTATTTTTTTCTTAGTGGAAGGAAAATCTCATCAGAAATCAAACTTAGATTGAGATAAAAATCAAGTATGTTCTGTAGCAGTACACATGAAGTATTACTATTGTGGATATTCACAAGGTAATTTTTTAAACCTCTAAGAATTTGCCCAACCAATTTTGTGTAACTAGTCTTCACAAGTTTCTTTAAATTTCTATAAGTTTTATCATTAATTATGTTGAAAATTAGTATTTAGGAATGATTTAAGTTTCCACGGTGGTATTTTTGTCTTACAAAATGGTAAAGAGCAAGTCGGTCCAATAGATTGATTTACAATAGGATTAGTTCTCATTTAAGGGACAGTTGTCATCCTGCATTGAGTTGTTTCCTGTGATCTTTATTCAGAGGTTTGCAGTTATTAATCTTTCTGAGAACAAGTGCCTTGATGCTTCCCAGAGAGCAAAGTGATTTTCAACATATGCATAGCAAAGAAAAAGGTAAAGGAGATCAAACCAATTTAAGAAAGATCTAATTACTTTAAATTTGGCTAACATCTCTAATTGTAGATAAAGCAATCCTTCTTTTGAGTAGGTGTGTGGAAACACTAAATATAGAGCCTATATGAAAATGAATAACTGGAAAAAAAACTGGCTGATGAACCAGGTAAATTGAAATATGACAGTTTTTAGTTATATTTGATGGGAAAGCAGGTTGTTTTCAAATGCAGTATTTTAAGAACTTGGAACATCTAAAACCAGCTGCTTTGGAAGGCTAGTCATGACAGATATCTTGGTAAATCCAGTTAATATTCAGAAACTACTGTTGTGTGCTACACACTATACTAGAAATACAAGATTGGAGTCTCTGCTCTGAAGAAATTATGCTGTAATTGTATGAAACAAAACACATGTAAAGCTAAATAAAAATAAGTATTAACATTTTTAAAAATAAAGCAATCTATTCCTTTGCGTGTTAGGGGGATGGTAGTAGGTATTGAGCCTAGGGCCTTCCCAGATTACAGCCTCTTCCCCGCCCCTTTTTTTTTCTTCTGAGATAGAGTATTTCTGCACCCCCCAGTGTGGCCTCAAATTTATGATTATCCTGATTAGATTTCCAGAGTGCTGGGATTTGGTGAGAACTACGACATCTGCTGTACACTTTAACAGAATTGATCAGATTACAATATTTCAACAATCCTAGGACCTGTAACACTCTCAGTTATATTCAAAGTCAGTAAAGTAGTGTTAACATTAAAATTTTTCTTTTTGTTGGTCAGAAAGACTCATGACCCAATTTCTTATGGGTTAATTCTTCATTCATGAGATTGCTAAGATTAGTTATACAGGGAAAAGTTTCCCCCACACCATCTCCATTCAAATTTATTGTTTCTGTTCTTCATTTATTGTCTCTTTTTACAATATCTTTATATAAATATGACAATTCTCACAAAAAAGGAATACCTCATTCACTATTATGCACTCTGCTTTTAAAAGAAAGTAATGTGACATATGTATTATTTGTCATCATCCTCTCCATTTTTTAGAGGAGGTATACAAATATTCTGTTGTGGAAAAAAGGTTTATTTTACAGCTATGATTGATGACTTATCAGGCTCATATTATTTTTTAAGATAATAACTGTTGCTGACAGGCAGTTCTTTTGTGATTATAAATATTATTGGTGTGAATAACAGATATCTTGATATATGAAACTGTACGATTAAGATAAATTCTCAGAAGTGAAGTTGATGAACCTTATCACCAGGACAAAGTAGCTGACACCTGCAACTTAAGGTTCATTTGGGCTCACCGCTTTATAGGTTTCATTCAGTTCATAGTCTGCTTACTGCAAGGCAGGACAGTATGAGAAACTGCTTACTTCACGAGGAAGCAGAGCCAAGGAAATACTGGGGAAGTTCACACTCACAGAGACACATCTCTTCCAACCAGACCCCACCCCTAACATCATTACTATAACATCTGCGTAACCCAATCACTTTCCTGAGAACCCACCTGTGAGCATACCAGGCTCTGAGAGTTACATCTAGATATAAGCTGTCATATCCCAACCTTGGGCCCTGAAAGAGTTATGTCTCTTTGTGCAAAATGCATTTAGTCAATGTGCAACGTCTTAAAAGTTTCAGCATTGCCTAAAATGTTCTGGGAGCCTCAAAGCACCTAGCTGTGAGTCCTTTATAAAAACAGAAAACTAGGAGCTGGGCAGATAGCTCAATGGATTAAAGTGCCTGCTTAGGCAGATACAGTGACTGAAGTTCGATCTCTAGGCATGCTGTGCTGGCCCCCTGGGTGTGCTGAGACAGCGATTGAGACTGGATATGGTGGCACAAGCCTTCCCAGCACTTGGGAAGCTGAAAACAGGAGAATCACTATGAGTCTAATCTACATAGTGAGACCTTGTAGACCCTGTACCCCATAGATACTGTACCCCATAGACCCTTACTAAACCAAAAAAAAAAAAGTCTAAATGGATAAAAGTAAGTTTTGATTAATAATTTAAATTGTATCTTTCTTGGAACTGGCCAAATAGTTTAGTGGATTAAAGCGCCTGCAAGCAGGTGCAACGGCCAGGGGTTCAATTCCCAGGCTGGCCCCACCCCCGGGGTGTGCTGAGATGGCAATTGACACTGAGCGTGGTGGTGCACGTGTGTAATCCCAGTTCTTGGGAGGCTGTAAGCAGGTGGATCACTATGAGAAATCAAAAAAGAAATGGTTGAAAAGCATGAGCATGATATTCACGAGACTGATTTGGCCTCAATACAAGATGGCAACCTCAAAGCTCTCAGCTGTTTTGAAGAATAAAGATGCTATCAAAGGAGGAGCTGAGATAGAAAAAGGAGTAACAGTGTTAACCAAGTAGAAGACATAAATCCTTGAACATCTGAAAAAACTTTTGTTACTGTGGTTACATGAGAAATAGCTGTCAGCATTAGTGCAAATATAATCTGTGAAAAAGTCAGGAAATTGCAACAGTTTCCTGCAAGAAAATCCCTCTACAAGTGCAACAAATGATGAATTTAAAGTTAGAGGGTAGTTCGATAAATTCCATAGGAGAAGTGATATTCACAGTGTTATAAGACATGATGAGGCTTCCAGTTCTTAAAAAACTGCTGCAAAAGTGGGGAAGTGTTCAGTTATGGTGAAATGGTTCTTCTGGAAGAAAACGACAAGGAGAAACTATATCATGCAGGAGGAGAGGGCACTTCTGGGACACACACCCATGAAAGACAGATTGAACCTTTTGCTGTGTGCCAATGCAAGCATCAATCTAAAGATTAAGCCACTTTATGCACCTTCTCAGACTCCTTATACATTTAAGGAGAATATGACATAGCCAGACTACCTGTTATGTGGATGGCCAATGTGAAGCTTAGATCACAAGGGAGTTCCTTCTGTATTGGCTGCACAAGGTGTCTGCAGCCATCAGTAATATCTTCTGATAATCAGCTACCTGTAAGGTTCCTTCTGATGGACAGCAACCTAGCACACCCTTCATCTTTGGTGAATGCTACATATGCTGTGTACGACTTCCTAAAGCTTACGTTCTGCCTCCCATGGGACATGATTCCTCTCCTACAGCCCTTGGACCAGAAAGTGATCTATAACTTCAACAAGCTGTCTGCTAAGTCTCCCTTCAAGCATTGTAATGTTACTAAAGAGACATCCTTGACTCTGAAAGAGTTCTTCAAGAAACATTTCAATGGATTCTACTGTTTCAACTTCATTGGCAAAGCTAGTGATGTCACATACTAGATCTTAAACTCATCCTGGAGGAAACTGGCCAGATTATGTCATTGAATGTGACTTGGAAGAGGCTGAAACACAGTTAGGAGAGGAGATTGTATCCATGGGCAAGAGTATGGGTCTGAACATTGATGTTGCAGACATAGAGGTCCCAAAGAAGGAGCTGAATATAAGAACTTGCTGAACTCCAAAGTGAGCAGCAGAAGGATCTTGTTGGGAAGCATCCCACTGAGGATGAAGGAGACAGGGAGGATGTTATCAGCAATGTGATAAAACCCATTATGGAAAAATGGAATGAGTATGAAGATTTCTTTGAGAAGCACCACTCTAATATAACTTCCATGAAAAAAATATTAATTCTGATGAATATAATGTTGTCTCTTACATCCAGAAGTTTATGCAGCACAGGAAACAATTAGTGACATTAGCTCGATTTTCCTTCAAAATTCACCCTACAGTTAATATATAAAGAAGAGAGGAAACCCCTTAAAAAAAGGGAAGAAGAGAGTAGACTTGCCAGTGACCTTACGGAGGGGCACACTCTCTCCAAACAACAGCCCCTATACTTTCCTGTCCACCACCTCAAACAAAGTTATTATTGTCTTCATACTGTGCTTTGTACTTTCATATTTTTAGGGTTAAAAATACATGCAATTCAGACAGATTAACCTTATTTACATTGAACCTTATGGGAAAATTTGATTCAGTTCATGATCAAAATTAGTTTGCAGCCATGTTTGTAGGGTCAGAATAACATAATCTCATTTACTTTGAATGTTGTGGGGAAATTCAATTTGGTTTGTGACCAATTTGGTTCATGACCAGATTTGTTTGAGAACAAGGTACCACTGTACTTGGCTTCATTTTAATGCTAATTCTTTTTTTTCTTTTTTTTCAGACTCTCCTTTGCTTGTCTCTGTGGATGCTTTCCTACTAGCAAAACTACAATCTTTGTGAATGGGCAGTTGGTCCTATTTATCAGAGTAGATCTTGCTAAACATAGCAAGCATTAACCATGCCACAGCCTAGAAATATATGACATCAGATCATTAGTTTGCTTACCTTAATTTCAGTCTCCTGCCATCTCAACATATGACCAAATGTAGACAAATTTTCTGTCAGAGGACAGAACACATAGCTTAGAGTCCATCTACCAGTGGTATCCTTGTTACCAGCTAAACCATCATGTACCTGGTCTTCACTATTGGCCTTTCTATCAGCATTCTCATCTTCTGAGCTCTGGCCAGAATTTCTCATCAGTTTGGCTTACAACATCATAGGGCTTCTCGACCCAGCATCTCCAAACATTTTCAGACTTGTCTGCATTGCTATTCTCTTGTTGAGACAAAATACTCAACACCCAAATTAAGGAAATAAACATTATTTGACTCACAGTTTATGGAGATTTCAGTCTATCATCAGTGGGCTCCAAGGCAGGGTGGTGTGGCAAAGGAGCAACAGTTCAAGGTGGCAAAAGAAAGCAATAGCAAGGAGATCAGAAAGGGGGAGAGCAAGCTTCCTTTGCTCCCTTATAATGTATGCCAGCTACTCACACTTGTTTGGGTGTGGTGCTCACACCATCTTTATGTTCTCCTCTTGCACAACACATTTTGTTGGTGCATAACATCCACCTCCCACACCCATCATTTGAAGTCTCTTCATCGTTAACACTGCCACACTGGGGGCTGAACTAGCAAATGGACCCTTAAAGGATGAAACACAACCAAACTAATTTTTTTAATCAGTTTTTTTAATCAAAAGAATCATATTAGCACTTGAGGGATTATAATGTAAATTAATATCAGGAAAAGCAACAT
>PVKN010030350.1:0-12755 GCA_004027915.1 Capromys pilorides
TGGCTGTGAATAACATCTGCAGCTATCTCTCCCAGTTAAAAGCTATTCTGTGCTTGCTTACAGGGCACTGAAAAATGTTTTTATCAGCTTGAGTTATTTTTGTGATTGCCACAAATAGAATCCAAATGAGATAGAACATAAGCATTAGCTACTGAGAAACTCTTTAGTCTGGCTATGGGCTCGATCAAGGCTTTGGTATTTCAGAAGTGATGAGATCAAGCAGCCATCAAATGCATAGATATTATGACACAGAGACAAACCAGCAAGATCTCTACTGCAGCCAGAATGTTCACCACTGCTCCAGCCATCTTCTGTATCTTCATTGAGTCTATTTCCTCTATACATTTAGACTGTTCCTCATTGTTGCAGTGCATCTGAAACACTGGTCACAGAGATTTAGTGCAGAGCTAATGAGAAGGAAGGGACCCTCTTAGCAACTACCCTGGGAGGTCTCAACCTTTGCCCTCCAATGCACATTAGTTAAAGCACTCTTTCCCAAATTCTAGTTCTCAGATTGCTATAGTTTGGATCCTAAAAGTTCCCACAAACACCAAAGTATCAAAGCCTTGGTGCCTAGTTTAGTGCTATTGAGAAGTGACAGAAATTTTAAGAATTCATCCTAGTAGTGGCAGAAGGTGCACACACATACACACACCCTAGCCACTATGCTTCTGTCTGTTAGTTACCTACATAACAGTTCCAGTTCCAGTCCCTGTTACCTTTCTTAGAAAGGGCTTGTCAATGTGAAGCATAGCAACTCACTATGATGTATATTGGAAGAACCAAACCCAAATCCACAGACCTCTGTATTTCCTGCTTGCATATCCCATATAAGCCCTAGACCTCCAGAGATCAGGGACTGACATTTTAAGGAACAATTGGTTTCTAGTCAGTGTCTGTCCATTTTAAATAAATCTGCCTCCAAATCCTGGATGTCATTTCAGTGTTTCTCTTCACCATTGCATCAGGTGCAAAGGTTGGAAATATCAACCATGCTCACTTATTTGGTCACTGGTCATGGCCCTTGCAGATGGAGCAAGGACCCCTTCACGTCCTGGTGGGAAAATGCAGCTTTGATATTTCTTGAGTCCTCTCAGAGGTTTAGAGGAAGATTCTTAGCTTCCATCTCATGTGGTTCTCATCTGATCCAAAAGGGAGGAGTGCACTACACCGTCTGTCTGTCTGTCTGTCTGTCTATCTGTCTGTCTGTCTACCTGATTCCTGTAAGACTGTAGGAGGCATTCCAGTTAATCTGTTTGTTAGTTCTATTCAGACCAAGCATGAAGGGAATCTGATCAACTCTCATTAGTCAGGACCACTCTCAAGGGAAAGAAGTGGGTGTGTTTAACCTCTTGGTGCCTCTTAAAGAATGTGTGAGTGGAACAGACAGCATAAGCAATAGGTTGCTCTGTCTGTGCACTAAGAATGGGAAGCACTGGACACCATGGATGATTGGGCCCTCCTCTGTGGTTTCATGGCGGTCAACATATAATGTAAATGGAAACCTTGAGTCCTCCTTAACTAAGTCATGCTTACATCTCTGTGAGGTATGTGACCAGGTGGGCATCTGAGTGGCCTCTCTCTGAGGGGCACCCACCTTTTGTCTATTGAGCCATCATTTAAGTGTACACCATACACACATAGGAAGTCAGAGATGGGAATTATTCCAAACCCACAATCCCTGACCATAACAGAAAGGCTTTTATGAAGTTAAAAATTAAACCAAACCACACCTTACATTTCAGAGAAAAAAGGGAGGGCTCATTCTTCCTAAGAATTTCACCTTGGCATCTTCATTGGCTGTCACAGTCACTGTCAGCACCCATGGTTTCGCTCCCCACTCTTAACTCATCTATCTGTAGCCAATTAAACTGGCTCCAGTTAGCTATTGTCTGCATTTGTCCATAGAGGATGCCCCTGAACCTGTTTCAGGATTACACCTATTCTTGTTATATGCATGCCTATTGCCACCAGAGATGACTGTCAGCTATTCCTTCTGAGTTCCACACTTTGAGAAAATATTGAATCATTAGTACTATTTAATGAATTGCCGTGGCCTTTCTCAAAAGTTGTCCCACCTAGAAACCTAAAATCAGTCAAGTGTTTCTCAAAGACATCAAAGATGGTGGACAAAAACACCATCAATGGCTGCTACCCAGAAGCTTAATTTAAAAAAGTATGATGTCCATAAGAAAACTTAGTCTGATAGACAATCATCTCTCTATGTATGAGATATAAGAGTTATGGACACAAAAATACATGTGACTTCAAATTAAAAGATAAAGACTCCCAAACCTTCCTTGTCTGTCCTGGGGGCCAATAGATGGATTTCCTGGTAGACAATGGAACAGAACTCTACTTTCAAAAGGTCCTTTTGTTAAAAATTACCATCAGATCCAAATTACTGTGCCAATTCCTGTTGGTGTTTTTTAAATATTTTATTTATTTATTTATTTATTTATTTATTTATTTATTTATTATGGCCGGGAGCTCAGCCTGCCCTGGGGGTGGGGCTAGTGCAGCATGTGGTGCCGGGGATCGAACTGCAGTCCCTGCAGTTGCCTAAGCTTTCCAAAGCAGGTGCTTTAGATCGCTGAACCATCTCACTAGCCCCCCTGTTGGTCTTTTGAAAAGAGTAGTTAATGCTTATTTTTCATCATTTTATTCTTTTTTTAAAAAAATGTTATGATTTTTTTTGTTTTCATTTTATTTTGTTTTTTAAACAACTTCGTATGTTTCTATCTGGTAACCTAAACAACTAATTTGAAGATAACAACACGTAATACAGCAACCATTTTTCCTTTTTTTTTTTTTTTTTTCCCCTCTTTTACTTCATTTAGTGAAATTTTATATCATCTCTAAAGCTGTTTTTTTTAAATTACCTTTTCTGTATTCTTTTTTAAAAATAAAGTTACTGTCCCGGAGGCAACTAGAATTCTCACCCCTTACCCCTTTCTGCCAGACATGAACTTGTAGGGAACACATCTTCCCACACATACATTCCTGTCACCAAGCCACTTAACCTCCCTTTCATTTCACTATGCAATTTCTCCAAGAGGAAGGTGACCCCTGCTTCAGCCTGAGAGATAACCACAATACTAAAATCCTGAAAATTGTCCTCCCAGAGATATGAGCCGAGACTCACATGTGGGCCTGTCTACCCGTCTTGCTCAACCACATATCAGCCGCCTAAAGCAATATGCATGGGGTGCTGAGGGACTGCTGACCTGCAGATCCTCACCCATACACAGTTTTTGGACTGTTACCTCTAGATGTCACGTGGCCTACATATTTAAATTTAAAGATGTTTTCCTCTTGCCAGCTGCTTCTATAAGCTTCTTCAACTGGGAAAATCCTGACACGAGATGCAACTTACTTGGAATCAGTTGCCAAAAGGAATTAAAAATTCCCCCACTTTTTTGGGGAGAGACTCTAAAAACATACTTGGCTAAGCCACCAGCAGCTTTTCTCCAAGACATCCTGCTTCTCTGTTGCTTGCTGCTTGCTCTCATGGCCCTCTGAGAGGAAAATAATAGATGCTCAAATTATGAAAATGCACCCCTCGTGCCTATGAAACCAGTACAAGATTTCTGAGCTGCCAATGCTACCACATTTGCCTTCCACATGCATTGCCTCATATAGATAGATAAATAGAAAGATCAAAGGTTACTAACCTGGACACAACCTCCCAGAGGTTCAAAAAATGCTTGTGTTTTTTCTTTTTTTTTGAGAATGTCTTAAAGTTGACCTCACTATGCTCCTAGCACAGAATATTGCTACACTTCTGACACTTCTGATTATGACACCTAAAATGCCTACTAGAAAGATATAAAAACTCTGATGCAATATCAGGCAGAAAATGGTTACAAGAAAGAGACTCCATGATATAATTTCTTGGAGTTATTGGCTTCCATAGAATCTGGATCCTTGAGTCCACAAAAATCCTGATGCATACTCAGACTGTCAGCCCCCAGAAGTACCCAGTGGCTACCTGTGCAAATGTTTGGCTTCAGTTGCAATGGGCTGCCCCCACTTTGCTTTCATGTTCTAATACCCACTGTCCTTCTCACCAAGGAAGCTGACAAGCTTCCCTTAGGCCAAGACCTAACTATCCAGGTGCCATGTGCTATACTGGACCTAACAATGGACCCCAGTCTGATGCCGAATAACATAAGTAATTTCGTTTAAAAATGGAGTCCAATAGGCTAGATACACTGTGTTCACCTTGCATAGTGTTATTTTGGCTCAAACTCTCCTGCTACTGTTTCCTGCTGCTATTTGGAAACCTACCACTAACATTACAGAAGGATTTGATCCAGAGACCTAAGTCTCCTCCTGAAAACCATTTGACTAAAACATCAACCTCAGCCAGAAAAACTTCATTCAGGAGTTCCAGAAAATCTATCTTGCTCAGAGCCAGACCTGCCCCACTGTATGTTCTGTGAGCTGAAGCCACAGTGCTGGTTCCCATAACTCTGCAGCCAGCTCAGGCCTCAGCATCTGTGTCACTGGCCCCAACCTTACTCAATGTACTGGACTCTCCCCATTTAAAACTATGTAGATAGATTTTGCAGAAATAAAACCTCACAGGAGCTACAAATATCTGCTAGTGCTCATCTGTATCTACTCAGGCTGACCTAAGACCTTCCTTAATTGCCCCAAGAAGACAATAGGAAGTTACAGGTTATATATACATTTAGCCCAGGTATATATTGACCACTTCTGCAAGTTTCTGAAATCCAGCTTTAAATCCACTGGAGAATTTACCTGAATGAGAAAGCTCACTCTGAAGAAATTATTAACTCAAAGCCCTGCTCTGGTCACTCTGAACACTGACCAGTCCACACATAGCTGAAGTCAGAGAACACCATTCATAAAATTTCTCTATACCACCATACATTTCTCAGTCTGATTTTTGTGCCCTTTACAACCTTGATGTTACTGTTTCTAGTTGGATCTTGTCTCAAAAGATCATACATAACATGCCCAATACAGATGTGGAGAGGAAACTTAAAAAGGGGGGAAATGTAGCAGAAGATGCCCTCCCCCAGCCAGCATACTTCAGTCTGCTAGTTGCCCAAGCAATAGTTGCAGTTCAAATTTCTTTCACTTTTTGTTATGGTTTATGTCTAGTTGTCCCCCAAAAACCTCATGCAGTCATGGGACAGCTTCTGGAGTTTGTGATTGATTATTGTGAGTATGGATGCTGCACTTGCCCAGGGGCAGGCAATTTGCATTACAATGTAAGATAGGAGGAGAGGCTGGCTCACTGCCTGGGCTGCTGTTACTGCCTTTTGCCCTCTGTTCTTTGCCACTACCTTGAACTACTGCTCTCTGCCATGTGCCAACCTGCCTTTGAGCTAGCTGAGTATGGACTAAAACCTTCAGTAATTATGAGCTAAATAAACCTTCCCTTCCTTCATTTTGGGTGTTGGGTATTTGTCCTTGCAACAAGAGAAAAGTAACTGGAACACTTTTGTTAGAAATGGCTGGTCACTGTGATGCACAGCTGGTCACGATGACATATATTGTAAGAATTGCTCTCCAAATGACAAGCCACTCTGCCTCTGTATTTCCTGATTGCTCATCCCATATAAGGCTTAGACCACTAGAGATCAGGGTCTGACATTTTGAGGAACAACTGATTCCTAGTCAGTGTCTGTCCAATGTTAAATAAATCTGCCTCCCAATCTTGGGTATCATTTCTGTGCTTCTGCTTGCCACTGCCATGGGATGTCCTCTGAACATGCTCCTGAGCACACTCTTGGGGGCCACAAGGGGCTTCAGGCCCGTGCTCTCCCTCGCCTTCACATTTACAGTATAAAGTGAGCCATTGTGCTCTTTCATGTGTCCCCACCATGGTGTGCTTCCTCACCATAGCACCCCACACACACACACACAGTGGGATTAACCAACCCTATATGGAAACCAACAAGCCCATGGGCCAAAATAAGCCTTTCCTCTCTGTAAGTGATTGAGTATAGTATTATTTTTTTACAGTAATAGAAATCTGAATAACAGAAAGACAAATGAGGTTTCTAACTCATGGGATAGGAGTTTAGGTCAGACCTGATGGACAGTAACTGCCAAGTTTCATGAACTTCCATGCCTGCTATAGGAGCAACCAGGCAGTCCTGCCCAGGAAAGAAAGAAAGAAAGAAAGAAAGAAAGAAAGAAAGAAAGAAAGAAAGAAAGAAAGAAAGAAAGAAAGAAAGAAAGCTAAGCATAGGCTCATGAAACCTACTACAATCCGTGATAGAGGAGAAAGCAATTTGCTAACTCAAATATGTGAACACACTGTTGGGTGCACTTACTTTCTGCTTTGGAGCACGTGAGTCTGATGAGGTAAAGTCGGACTTGTTCATTTCACCTCCTTAAAGCAGAGTACAGAGAAAGCATTCAAAAATATTTTATTCTTTTTTTTTTTTTTTTTTTTTGCAGAACTGGGAATCAAACTGAGGACCTTACACTTGGCAGGCAGGCACTTGTGCCCCTGAGCTGTCTCCCTGGTACCCTAAAATCATTGTAGAATTCCTATCATTTTATTTTGTGAAATTTTTTTTCTTTGTTTTCTTTTGGTGGCCAGCTCATCCTGCCCTGGGGTGGGGCTGGCACAGTATGTGGTACCTGGGATTGAACCATGGTCCCTGCAGTTGCCTAAGTTTGCCTAAGACAAGCTATAGACTGCTGAGCCATCTTGCTGGCAATTCAAAAATATTGAGTGAATGTAAGCATAATGCATGGAGCAGAGAGGAATCTGTGAGGCAAAATCTTAAGTTACATGGGAAGAAGCAACATCTTCTGTCAAGAGTCATCTGTATTAGAGAAGAGCCGGGGTTGCAGTGGGCCCACCTAGAGGGTAGGCCAGCAAATACACACATTACCCACAAAGCCAATACTATGACCAGGCCCCAAAAGATCATGTCTTCCTCCCTGGGATCACCCCATTTTCTACCCCTGGAACCTGTGAGCTCCCCCCGTCATCTTCACTGCACCTGTCTCTTGACTCCATAGACTCCCAGAGCCTCTGGACCCCTTTCTTCAGGTCTACCTTCCTTTACCCATTCTCATATCTCTATTTTACCTGTCTATTATCTCCTTATAGAGATGAGTGTTTATTTCCACAGTGTTCTGGCCTCAGACCAGAAATGTGCTTTACAGCCAAGGACAGAGAAGAGGCAAAAGGGCACCCTGCAATTTAAGATGCATGTGTTGCTTATAAGAAATTGACACCTAATTGATGATTTATATAGGGTCATTTGCTTCCACAGTTATTTTGAAAAATTATACCTAAGAGAGCAGCAATATAACCCAAAATTAATGCCTCACTAATGGAATTTCAAACCAATCACAGACTACTGAGACAGATGTTTTGGAGTGGAGGTGTGCAATGGAATGAAACAGGAGGTACTGTGCAAATTACATCTCAGAAATACTGGTCTTGGAATGCAGCCCCCAAAAGTGTGATTTCTCTTTTGTGCAGTCATGGGTAGAGCTTTGCTACAAGCCTCGTCCCAGGAGAATATGCAAGAGGCTTCTGTTGGTGCTGTCTCCATTCTAATCACAGAGCGCTGATCCAAGTAATATTTAAGTGCATATCAGCACTTAACTTTTCCACTCTGGATGCTTCAGAGATATTCCAAGAAAGAGACATGAAATAAACACCAACCTAAGCACTGTACTGGAAATGGAGCATGACATGCTGACTTTCAGTGGCTCATCATCTTCTATTACTTTCTAGTAGATGTATCATCCAGATCATAGATAGATAAAAGACAGATGGATGGATGGATGGATAGATAGATGATAGGTAGATAGATAGATAGATAGATAGATAGATAGATAGATAGATAGACAGACAGACAGACAGACAGACAAGACAGACAGACAGACAGACAGACAGACAGACACGCTAACCTATGACCATTTATTAAGCCTGGGTCTACCACAGCCCTGTGACTAAGGCTTGGAATATTGCATGGTAAATTAATACCAGCTTGTAGCTTTTAATTTTGAGATTGGGAAAATGTTGCAGGTCTTTAGTTACAAAATGCCTGAATCTCATCATAGAAAAACTCATTATCAACAGTCCCTTTACCAATGTTTTTTAAAGAAAGGCCTAATTACATGACTTAATATGTAGAATGTGGCTCTTTTTGCTTTTCATCAATACAAATACAAAATTTCCAGTTTTGTCTAATTGGTGCCTACTACATTCCAGTTGCCATCTAAGGCCCTGGAGTCATAAAGATGCATAAAATGCAGCAGTCCTTAAGACATATATTATAGAATGTGGAACATACCTGCACAGGTAAAACTGCAAACAAAATTGTGCAGGACAAGACTATGCAAACTTGTTTCTCCCAGTTCTTTCTCAACCGGAGCAACTGTAACAAGTGGAGCTAATACCAGAGCAGCCAACTGATTTGAGGAAGAAGAAAGGAGGAAGAAGGAAAGGAAAGCAAAATTGGTTTGGGGCAGGAAAAAGACAGCAGCAGGATGACATAGGTTCCTTCATCCAATGGGAAAAGGCCCCTGCACTTCCTGCTCCCAGCCTGTTAAAAGAAGGGAGTTGGGGTGTGCCCGTGTCTCTTCTCATTGAGCCCAACTGCAGGATAAGAAGTGCTCAGCCCCACCAACCAAGGAGTGCAATCAAGAGCCCCACTGAATGAGGCCAGAAGACATGACGCTCTCCTTTCCACCCAAGTCTGAGATATCTGTCTTCTGCCAAGAGAAGCAACAGCAGGCAGAAGGACTCAGCAGAGGGAACCCAACTTAGACAGTCAGTCTCCGCAGGAGTTCTTATCTATGTACACAAATCCTTCTCTCACAAGACTCAAGGTTGGTGAGGAGAAGAAGGGAAATGACTCCCAACAATCTCCCAGAAAACCAGTGGACAGAACAATTCCAAATTTGTTTAATGAGGCCAAAGCCAAAGAGAAAGGATAAAAATGGAAAGTAGAAACCACTGCATTTCATAAGTATCAGCATGCAGCTCCTCATTAAAATAATAGCTATTGAATGTATCAATGTATAAAAATAATTACATTCCACAACCAAGTGATATTTATTTCAATTATGCATGACTAGTTCAACATGCAAAAAGTGATGAATGGGCCAAGCATGATAGCACCTACCTGTGATCCCTACAACTCAGATGCAAAGCATGAATCGTAAATTCAAGGGCACCCCTAGTACTGCACCACAGCCCCACAAAAAATCTAATATGTTAAATACAAAGTCAAAGATTGATTAAAATTAAAGAACAAAAATGGAGATTCCAAGTGAAGTATAGTAAAGAGAAATCTCAAGCTGAAGGAGACTTCGGCACATGCAGAGGAGCGCCCAAAGCTTTCTGCAACCTTCTGCCAGCCACACCAAAGGCTCCTGACCCCCAGAAACTCTGCCACCAGTGATGGCTTCCTTCCTACCCATGGGCACTCTAAGAAGCACACATGCAACTCTGCATTCTCCTGCTTGTGTTCAGTTGGTCGTGGTCCTTCCTTTCTTCTTCCTTTGGTGAGCACTTCTGAGTTGGAAGCCTCAGAGGCTTCATCTCTTCCCTCTTGATGAATCACCCCCATCGCTTTTATAATTTCAGTTTTCACCTCCTACAGTATGAATACAAAAGCTTTCCACTTCCAATTATTTAAATGCTACTGAACATCTCTGCCAACTCATCCCTGACACGTCACTAATCCAGTGTGTCCAATACCAAACTCACTACATCTTCTTTTAAAAGTTGACCATTCACATATATGCTCGCTTAAACATACTCGTTGTCCAACCATGAATTAAGAATTCTCTTAGGTTCTCCTTCTCCTAATCCAGCCAATATATTACAAGGAAAAACTGCAGTTAACTCCTTGAATCTTTGTCGTTTTCTTCAGCCTTGACCTCACATTTTAGTTACAGCTCTCAAAAATCACTCCATATTATTTATGGCTGCTGTCTACTTGGAGTTTACTATGTGCTAGCCTGGTATTAAGTGATTTGTATAGATTGTCTCAAGAAATATGTAAACAAACACCAGACACATTAATAGGAGGAGGAAAACCACAGCTTTGTTCTCTGTTCACTGTCTTCCTTGCTCCTCTCTAAGGCAGGAAAAATGCCAATGTGATTAGATGAAACAAGAATTAAGAAGCAATAAAAGCAGCTGAATATGAAGTGCATTCCTGGAATACCACTTTGGGAGGTTAGGGCAGACAGCTCAAATGTTTTTTTGTTTGTTTGTTTTAATTTGTTTCTCATTAAAGGATTTTATCTAAATCAAATGTTTAGCCTGGGCAGTGCAATGGATCATCAAAGACCTTGTAAAAATCATGAAAGGGGACTAAGAGACTAACAATGTAGCTCCATGCAAAAGCTATGGGTTCAATACCCAGGACAGAGAGAGAGAAATTAGGAGATTACGGAACATTGATCCTTGACAAGCATGTCTGTGGGTATTTAGAAATTATTATGAGAATTAATAATGTTAAAATTTCCATAATAAGCCTGTAGTGAAACTCAAACAATGAATATCTTACTTACATAACATAACTACTTCTATTTGGTAAACTAGTAGAGTAAAATGGATTGTAGGTATTTCACACCCAGGGTACTCCTAGTATACTCTTTAAAAACACAACAACCTAAGGGGCCAGGGAGATAGCTCAGGGACACAAGTGCCTGCCTGACAAGCGCAAGATCCTGAGTTTGATCACCAGTTCTGTAAATAAATAAATGAACAAATAAAATAAATGAGATAAAAATACAAAGTGTGATCTCCCCCTCCCTTACATATGTGCACGTGTAATGTGTGTCTCTACCTCCTTGTACACTCACCCTCATATTCCATTCTTTTGTTCCACCCATTCATTTACAAATTCACACAGTGGCTACTCATTGGGCTACTTTTCTGTGCCAGGCACCTTATTACGTGATGTGGATATGGAGGCTCATAGAGCTAAATTTCCAAAGTTAAGTCCTGTGGAAGCTTGTACCTAGGGTAGAGGTCCAAAGCAGACTTTTCTCATGGGCATGACACTGTAGTCTGAAGTACAGCAAACACGGATACTGTTGGTCAACTGTCAACTTGCCTGCAATTGCAAGGTTTCTGTGAACAGAGTGAATGGTTTGTTTACTCATGACAGTGGTGGCAGAAGATGTGGAAAAACAGGAGAACCTGAGAGGAACTTAGGCAGCGATGCAAACCAGAGCCTCAAGTCTTCTTCACAAAATTTATAATGAGGGTGTCAGCTAACATGCAGATTACAAAGATGGCAGAAATTTTCCTACTTGTTCAACGTGTTCAAAACTCAGGCTAGTGTCATGTTCTCTAAAAGGCTTATGGGGATGAAAAATCCTAATAAAAGTAGAACCGAGTTAAAGCCCAATCAACAGCGTGAACTTTTTGGAACCAGTAATTTACTGTGTAGTGGCCTTTAATAAATGAAGATTTCTGTTGCAAGGTCTGCCACACAGTTCAACACTTCTCAAAACATATACCTCAGCACCACGAAGGGCTGGCTAAAAGGGCAAACTCTCCAGCTTCCTCTCAGTCCAAGAGAATCAGAAATGCTGCTCTGGACACAGCAGTGAATGTGATGGATGTGCGCATTTGTGAACCTGTCATGTGGCTCACGTCTCTCCTACCTGCTTTAGAAACTGTTTTGAAGTTGCTTCAGCCAATGGCTGGTGGATGCACCTGAGAACACACTTCCCTCCCCTCATTGCTTCCAGAATTCTTTAGCACTATAATCATTAGGGAGGTTAGCAACTTAATTCTCTCTACCCTGTTGCAGTGTAGCTTATAGGATAAAGCCTGCAAGGTAGAAGGTACTCGATAGTTGCTGTTTGAATGAATATGATGCATGTCTCCTTTGATTTTGTTTTCCCTAGTTTCTCATGCCAGCCTTCCTATTTAGTCTTAGCTAAGCCTACTTAGCTGCAGGTCTTTGGCAGTGAATCACTGGCACCAAGTGGAGGATAAGCACTGCAGCTCCCACTGCATTCTTCCCATCCTTCTCCTGGTGCTCTTCCGGACGGGAAGAATCACCACCGTTTTAGTGAGCTATCCCCAGCGTAGCCTTTAAAACCTCATCATCTCCCCAGCAAAATATCAAGAGTTACTTGGCTGAGGACCCAGAGCTTGGTAGGTAATAAAATAAGCATGGATTTGAAAATCATGTCACAGGACTAAGGGACTCAAAGGAATTTTAAATAAATGATTTATTTAAACAGGTGATTGTATTCATCGCTATATCTAGAAGGTGGTTTATCTGTTAATATGCCTGGTGAACTTGAAGATTGACAGTTTCCCGAGGTGCTCCTGCCTACTCAAAGGCCATTCAGACCAGAGGGAATGCCCGCTCCATGGCTTAGTAGGGAATGTCACTGTGGCAGGCTGCACTCTTATCTGGAAACATATGGGCAGAGAAGAAATTAACAAGGGTAGCTGGGGAACAATAAACGTATGACATTATCACTAAGAAAATCCACTTAGATACTTAAATTAAGCACTCTAGTGTCTAGCTGCATAAATGGACCTATGATCTTTCTACTTCAATAAAATTACCCTCATTTTAATCATATGCTTAACCTTGTGGAATCTGAGGAGACGGTTCCCTTCCAGAATTTTCTTGTATTCCTTTTTCTACATTACATATTACTGTGTCCTTCATTTTCTCTCTTTCTTTCTTTCCTTCTTTCTTTCTTTCTTTCTTTCTCTCCTCTCTGTCTCTGTCTCTCTCTGTCTCTCTCTGTCTCTC
>PVKN010030351.1:0-12757 GCA_004027915.1 Capromys pilorides
CTGCTGTCCCAGCCCACGGCCGTAGAGGCTGGCAGCGAGACTGGCAGCTTCTGTGCCTGCTGCCCAGCCGCAGCTGGAGCTCACATTTCACTGACATGGGGCTTTCTAAGTACGAGCCAGGGCTTGTAAAGAATGGGATAATTGAACTTTCCCCTCCTGGCTGGAATCTGCGGTTGCATTCCCTCTAAACCACACAGAGCTCGGATTTGCTGCCTTAGATTTTACAGGGGCCTTGGTGAGAAACAAAAGTCTACAGGTGTGATCGTTGACTGCGGCCTTGGAGATAAAATTCCTTGGGACTGAATGGCTTCTATTTTCTCTGGAAAACAAATAAGCAACTCATATCCACACGTCAGCGTGAGCTTCTTGCATTTGTGCCACCTCTGTTTCTTATGCAGCCCCTTCCTTGGTCTGGTTTTCTCTCCTTCCTTTTGGGGCTGTTCCCACAGCACCCATGGATCCTAAGGCACTTGCATAGCCTTAAGGACTTTTTGTAGCTGGAGAGGAGAACAGAAAGGTTTTGAGGGGTGTCCCAAGGAGGAAGACAGATTGACTTCCCCTCTACTGGGGACTCAGGGCTTAGAAATTCAGCAATGTTCTCTGCGGGCCAGGCCAACGCATGGCACTGTCTGCATGTCTGGAGTGACGTCAGGCTGGTCTGTCCTGTGTCCCTGGGGCCGGGGTTTACATACAGAGGTCAGACTAAAAGCCAGTTAAACTCAGACAGAGCCGAGGGGTGGCCGTGAATGCCAAGGGGTCATGATTCCCCCTCGCTTCCTTCACAGTCCTGTCCTCTGCTCTTTGTTTTCCAACACATAGCCTTGCTGTGGTGAAGTAAAGGCCACCAGGGCGCCAACCCATTCTGTGAAGTATTTTCGTGTGAATGCTGGTCAGGCTCATCTTGCTTCATGAGGAAGAGCCTGAGAAAATGAAATTGAGATTCGAAGTAAGGTGCAAAGCATTCTGATTCCTTGGAACATTTTATGGGAGGTCATGAACCTGCACTCAAGTGTGTGCCTGGTAAGTGCTGCTTGTCATAGCTAATGACAAACTGGGCCAATCTGATGGTTCCATCAGGGAGAAGCGGTGGCTTGGTACCAAAGGCTTCCCTCCCAGCTGCAAGGTCAGTTCCTAGCTGAGCAAGTCCTGACCATCTCCTACTTAATGACGGAAACACTGAAATGAGTATTTGTGGGGTCCCGGAAATCTGCTTATTTCCAGTCAAAATCTGAGACCCCTGAATCTCTCTTCCATATTAAATGGAGGAAATTCTCATGATGGGCAAGCCTGCTGGAAAGTGAGCCTGGCTTGGGGCCCAAGGGAGGACTTTGCTCCTGTCCAGAGCTGCTACAGGTGCTATGGTTTCCATGGGGCCTGGTCTGAAATAAAAAGCCAAGAACCTATCTTTCTCCCTCTTTAGAAATCAGCCCAAAATCTGGATCAGCTTCCAAGCTGTCCTTTCACTGCCTCTTGACTTTTACTGCCTTCAAATTAGTACTTATTCCTTAGTTCTGAACCTAGCTGTCGCGTAGGAGGGTCCGCACAATTTAGGACCCAAGAGGAAGGTGGGATCCATCCTCGCTTTAGAAGCAAGAACCAAGAAAACACCAGTTCCTTGTAAGTTGTTTCCCTTTGTTCTCCAGTTTCTCCACTCCTCTCTAAGGACCCTAATCTCCAGGTCAGTGCTTGTATGTGAACCTCACTGATCATTGGCACAGGGAACCCTTCACATCCTCACGTTCTCAGTCTGCAGCTCTAACACAGAAGGTTAGAGAGAGGAGGGGCGTGAGGACAAAGAGCAGAAAGGGGAGAGCTGAAAACTGCCCACAGGGGCACTTGCTCCCCAGCCCTCCACCGGTGTGATTTATTTTTTATTATTCATTATGAAGAGTTAATGATATAATTATCCAAAAGCAATTAGATGTGGAGTGGAAACAAAGTGCTTGAGGGACTGGGAGAGAAGCTTCCTGAGGAGGCAAGCGCCGAGGGCCCAGAAGTGGGCTGTGGGGTCTGCGTCTCTGGCTTCCCCCAAACGTGCAGATGGGTCCTCGCTGGAGCCCCGGGAGACAGTGCTAATCATACATTTTTTCAATCAACTCCCAACAAAGCAGGTGCCCCGGATTACTCCTGGTCCCTCAGATTTTGCTAAACACTGGACGATCGCACCGGCCGCTGTGGCTCTGCTGAGTGGTTACATCCTCATCTCTTGAGATATTGCTCTCCAACAAATATATGTTGAGCACTTCCTATTTTCCGGGTGCTGCCATGGGCGGTAGAGAGCAGATTTAGGGCTCATCTGTTCTCCTGGAAATTGTACCCTGGTGGAAGCAGAAGCCTAACACTTATTTTCCAAATAAATAAAATCAGTACAAATTATAAATGATTTTAAGGAAATATAGAAGGCACTGTGAAAGGAGAACAGGTTAGGCTGGGAAGAGAAATCAGAGGAGACATTGTAACTCCAGAAAACAGCCATCTGGTGAATAGACTCTGGTTTGCCTGGCTTCTTGACTGAGACCTTATAACTCAGGATGCTTCTGCAGGACACCAGCATCAGTACTGGGGCTGTGATCAATTACCCCAAACTTGGCGGCTCCAAAATAACTGAATTCAGTAAAATTCCAGAGGTCAGACACCCAAAAGGAGTCTCGTCAGGCTGGAATCTTGTGGCATCAGGGCCACATTCCTCCTGGAGGTTCAGAGAGAATCCGCTTCCTCTTCTCATCTTGGGAAGCGCTCTGCACTTCCTGCCTTGCGGCCTTCCACCCTCCAGGTGAGCAGCAGGCCTCTCCGCTCCCCGCCGTGGCCCTCCTGCCACTGCTCCCACTTCCACGGACTCCCAGGACTGCATTTCCTCTACCTAAATGTTCAGATCTCTTCTCAAGAACGTTAACTACACCAGGCTGACAGTGTCTCTATACGTGAGGTATGGGGGCGGGGATCAGGACATGAGTTTTCTTGGGGGCTGGGTTCAAGGCCCTGTCAACCTCAACTGTTGTTTCTCTTGATAACAGGGATACCACTGTGTTCTTGACCCCTGTGAGGAATACTGTGAAATTCCAATACAGTAAAAGACCAAAGTGATGTAGGTGTCAACAGGGTTATAAGGAGTTCTATAATTCTTCTAATAGGGTGAAACTATGGGAGAGCTTAGAACAAAAGAACAGCTTAAAATGAAACAATGGGGAAAAGATACTAAAAAGAGAAAATACAGAAGGTTGTTTTTAGCTCAGATCAGCAAAGCTAGGCAACTTTTTTTCTATCTTCGATTACACAGAAATATTGCAACAAGGTCGTTCACCAGGTGTATGCATGGCCGCTGAAGGAAAGCGAGAGGCAGGGTGCAGTCCCCAGTGCCCCTTGCAGTCCTCCTGAGCTGCTCACCTTAAAGAGCTGAATCCCCTCCCCTATTGTCTTCTAGCCTTTGTATGTCTTTCTCGGCTCAGGAATCATTGATTGAGACTCGTACTATCTGCCAAGCATGTTCTAGTATCTTAAACTTGGAGTTCAAAGATGCAGACCTCAAGCGTGGCGTGCGCTCCTGGAGCCCTGCGGCTGGCTGGCCTCGTTTGGAGTTGAGCGTCGTCCTCTGCCAGCCGAGGGTCTTCCTGGGCCCAAGGATCATACACAACAGAACTTTGTGTCTGCTGTGTTGCGGTCCAGTGCCTGACAACAGTAGGCTTAGATGGTGGCTGAAGCAAACAATGACAGTATTTAGGCATCAAATTATCTCTTACTGTAAGGGGAGCAGCTGTGGCCTCCTCTTGCCTGTGTATACGTAAGGAGAAAATGTCTTTCTGGGATGGTACGGAGTGACTCGGACAAAGGGCGGACTCCAGACCAAATGATTTCCTAGGCCTTCTCCAGACTCCTTCTTAGAACGTCTGTTGTCCTCTCATTGCAGAGTTTATTCGCTATTGGTTACATATAATTCCTAAGTACTGGGGCCTGGTAGAGTCGCACAGGTGACAGGCCTTCCTTGTCCTGGGCTGGGCTGTGCCTTGCGCGCTTCGCGCTTGCTGCATTGTGGCCCATCTTCTCAGTGCAGAGCTTGCCAACAGGCTGCTGCAGGCACTGGCGCTGCGAAGGCTGCTGTCCGCCACACAACTTCGCGAGGCCAGCCTGTGCCCAAGCCGTGCTGCGCATCATACTATTTACATCCTCTTCTCCCCTCATTTGCACCAGATTCACTCCCCTTTGAGTTGTTTGCTTGCTTGTTTGTTTGGCACAGGGCCTCGCTACGTGGCTCAGACCCATAGTGATCCTCCTGTCTCAGCCTCCCTAGTGCTGGGATCACAGGGGTGCACACCACGCCGGTTTGCGGTGGCTGACTCGATGCTGAGCCAGCATGGCATGTGGGACTGCGGATGGAACCCTGGCCCTTGCGCTTGCCAGGCAAGCTGAGCTATCTGCTGAGCTAGCCGCCCGGTCTCACTCCGCTTTGGATGCCCTCCTCACGCATCTCTGCTCATCTAAATTCTAACCTAAACTGCTCCTACTTAGCTCCGGACACACACACACACACACACACACACACACACACAATATGCAACTTCAGGTAACCCTTCAAGTCAGGCCGTGAGTTCCCTAAAAGAAGCCCCAATCCCAACCCTCACCTCTGGCTGGTGCACAAGCTTAGACCCCACTGGGGTCTTGCTGAGTGATTGTGCCCCAGTGGCAGGTAAGGCAAGGCCGGGTTGAGTGGTCTGGCGTTTTTGACTCTAGTTGTCAAGACTGTTAGGTCTTATTTTCAGTGAAGCCCATGCCTGGGCTAATAGTTATCAGCTCAGTTCACCGTTTGTTATCAGGGGTTAGGAACTGCCTGATGAAATGGTTTTCCTTTGTTCTTTGAAAATGTCAGTCAGCTCTCTAGCATGTCCTGCATCTTACTCCTCGTGCTTCTCTTAGTGGTTGCTGAGTGTCTTGCCTTGCACCCAATAGGCATTCAGTCTTCCCACTGCTGACTCATTGCATAAACTGGAAAGCGAAGCCTCTGTTTTCTTTGGCATACGTGGGAACAACCCACCCTGCTGCACGGGGTAGAACCCACACAAGCCAGGGTGATTGTGGGCTCTGTGAAGGCGCTTTGCAAGCCTGCTTTATTTTTCCTCCTCCGATCCTGCAGAGGTTCAGAGAGCTCAGCTCCGTCTGTCCCACGGCTGCACACCAACGAGCTTAGCAGTGGAGTATAAAAGCTGCTTCTAAATTACACACACAAGCCAGGCCCTCCTCCGTGGGTGCCTGCTGCAGCGCGGGAAGATGCATCATGCTGCAGGCTGACCCTGTTTGGGTTCTGTGCGGGTCAGGGACACGGAGTGAGCCGGCCTTTGGGGTCAGCGCGTGGTCCTCCTGTAGCCGGGTTAGAAGGTCTGAGTGCCATGTCTGGCACCTTGGCTTTTCAGCGCAGTCGGTGAGACGTGGAGTCGCGTGGAGTCCTCCCTGGAGCCCCCGGGTGGGAAAGCATAGGCGCGGAAGCTGATGTGCGACGGCCAGTGGCAGTCTATCGGTAAAGCGGTGCGCAGCGTCAGCCCGGGAAAGGGAGAGGAAGTGGCATCGCCCGTTTCTATCTAAGAAGAAACGCTGCCCGCCTGCTGTGCGCAGGAGCTGGGGGCTTCTCTGCTGTCCACGTGGCTGAGTTCAAATCCCACTGGCAGAGCAGCTTCCTGGCCCCAGACCTGTCAGGTGGCCAAAAAAGCCAACTGGAGTCAGATGTTTTCAGTCCGTGGCTGTGCTGAGGAAGCTCCCAGGGCTCAGCGAAGCCAGTTTCTGCAGAGCGCTGTGAAATGCTACCTCAAGGCATGCTAACACTTGGGAGGGGACACTTGTCATTGCCACCCCTCGGAGTTGCGAGCCTGCCCTTGGTTGCGGGTAGGCAGCCTCTTCTCAGCCGGGCGTCCGTTCTGACATGGCAGCCTCAGGCAGCCTGCCCCCGCCTTTCTGTTAGACGTAAGCACACACTTCCTCCCAGCCTCTATCAGTTCCTGACACTTGCAGTTGGCGCAAGCATTGTCAGCCTGTCGCACTAGATGCCAGTGATTCCTCAGAGGCAGCGGCTGTGTTGTCTGGGTTTTCACGTGACCCCGTAAGTGCAGAGAAGGCCTAACCATCCGTAGGTGCCGAGCGTTTGTTGGAGGCGTCCACTAACCAGATCCTACGGCCATCCCTGAGGACGGGCGTGCACTGCCTCACTTAATGCCCGAGTAAGATTACCTGGTGGGCGAGTGGGGAGCAGCGAGTCCATCTCATACCACTGCCACGCATATCAAGAGTCACCCCTTCTCTGCATGAAACTGCTGGCTGGGATCTTGTGGCTGTGAGCCCGCAGGGCCTTCCTGCCCTGGATACCCTAGTGCAGAACCTCCTCAATTCCCGACGGTCTGCACTGCTTCTCGAGGACCCCACCACCTTCCTTTCTACCTCAGGCAGCTCTCCTCTCCCCCTTTCGTGGTCCCCACTTCCTGTTCACTGCTCTTCCTGTTGACGGCAGAGCTCTTGGCCCTGTTTCACATTTGCGGCATACTCAGTCCTTGCTGTAGAAGCTCATGGATGGAACCAACCCCCCTGCTCACACAGACACCCACCTAGGACCTGCGAATCTGCCCCAGGAAAGTCCAGGCAGGATAGGGACAGCCAAGATGTGCCAGTGTTCACATCCCTGTTTGGTAGCACTTATGTCCAGAACTTTTTCAGGCTTGCCTGTCAGCACAGCCAGCAGTAGGACTGTGTCAGGCTGTGGGAGGTGCGGTCTCCGGCTGCAGAAGCCAGAGTGCCGAGTGCTGGACTTGCACAAGCAGAGAGGCTTGTGGTGGACTTTCTGTCAGTAGAAGCTGAGGCTCTGAGTGGGAGGGAAGGGAGTGAGGAGGACTGGGGTGGAGCAGATTAGGACCAAATGATGATGCTGGTAACAGAAATGAGGGCTCGGCCCTGCCACATGGACTCCTCGCCAAGATTCTCGAGTTACTTGCCCAGTGGCAAAGTCTAGCAACCCAGTAGGGGTCCAGATTTCCCTCAGAAGGCATGATTTCCTCATATGTTTTTTAAAATTCTACCACCCCAGAGATGGTCTGCCAATTTCCAAGAGCAAGATGCCTTGGAATATTTTATCTTTATTTTTTTATTTGCCCTAGAAGTGTCTGAACCACACCTTGCCGAGTGACCCTGAAAACACTCTCTCTGCAAACAGGTGAAGTGTGTGCGCTTAGACTCTGCCTTTGTGCTCTCTGGAGGACTCCCAGGCCTCTGCAGAGCCTGCACTCGAGCAGTGCATCAGCCCTAGGAAGCCACCGCCATGGCGCAAGGAGGGGTCCGTGCTTCCTGGGCCAACACCCGGGACTTGAGCCCCAGTTTTTCATTTTTATGTAACCTTTTATGTGCAGACCACTAGAAGAACACATTCCCTTTAGTCAAGCCACAGGCATGGCGAAGTACCAGGAGCAGAGCAAAACCTGCTCAGCATGCCTGGGCGACTCAGCCTGACATAGAAGGATAGCTCAGCCCCAAGCTCACCTCAGGGAAGCTCGTGGGAGACTGAAATAAAAGCCAAAGCGAGTGGATAAGTCGTCCTACCTGGCTCAGGACTTTTATGGTTACAGTGGGACTCTCTTTGTAAAAGGAGTTAATATGGCTGCTTAAGGGCACGAATATCCAAGGAAGGGATCTGAGCGCTGCAGATTCCAAGTTGCTGGGTATCTGAAATAAAATAATGCCACTCAGTGAAGTTCTCCTCATATAAACTTTGGCACAGTGTGCCTGCCTTCCAGCAGCATGATTAAATGTGCATATCATTAAGAAAAAGGAAAACTACAAAATGTTTTCTTCTAAAGCCTTCTCTATTGTGTTCTATTTTCTTCATCCTCATCGGTCTTCTAGAAAAATTACACTTGTTTTTGTGCTGCAAAATGCAAACTGAACTCAGCTTGTTCATAAAAGATGCGGGCAAGCCTGTCTCTGCCTGGTTGCCTGTTGCTCTGTGACTTTCCCGGACCCAAATGCAGCATGGGCTCGGAGAGCCGAAGACAGGTCTTCTGCTCCACCAGCCAACGTGCGGCGGACATCACAGCATTTGCTCCCAGCGGTCAGCCCCCTGGCTTCCCTGTCTCTTGCAGAAGGCTTCCCACTCTTCTGTAAGGAAGTGTATTCCTTATGCCACTAAGAGTGACACACAGTCAGGCTTCAGAAGTGCATTGCCGGTTAGTCTTTCGACTAAGGGAGGAGGAGGAGCTGGCTAATGCATAGGTAGCAGGCTCACGATGAGGGATGGAGATGTTGGACAAAAGTGGAAAGGCAGAGGCTCCATCCCACCTGGGATGTGGGGTCAGAGGACAGGGAAGTCCTTAAGAACAGTCTCCTTGTGGTTCAGTGATGGCTTCCTAAATCCCACTGGCACTTCTGAAACGGAGATGACATTAGCACAAATGCTTCTGGCAACAGTAAGCCCATGTAAGGGCTCTGGCTCCTTGGCCCAGCACCTTCCAGAGCATGGAGCAAGGTATAGGCCTGTGGGTTGAAATAGCTTCCGCCTGGCCTCAGCTTCCCAGGGCGAGGACCAGAGATGCGCACTACTTCTGGTCATGCTGCAAACCACACAGCACAGCTCTTTGTAGTCTGAGAAGAAACCAGACTCTCGGCCGCTCTTTTGGAAAGCTCTGAGCTCCAGTTCCTCTTCATTGCTCTTTCTGGGTATTGTCAAATCTGATCACCACATGACTTTCCACAGCTTTGTTGTGGAGAAACCACCCTGCTATGTGTACAGTCCCCTGTGCAATGCAAGCATCTATGACTACTTCCATTGCCATTTTTTTTTAAAGTCACGTTTGTCACCATTTTGTTAATCTTTCTTAACTGGCTCTCTGATGTTTTTCTCTCTGGCAGTGCATGTAGCTCAGGGATCTGCTGTTTAACAGGCAGCATTTATAAGTACTCAAGTAAAAGCTCTGCAAAGGTTGTTTCTATAGTAACTTTTTTAAGGGAGAAGGAAAACTAGGCCTGTGAATGGATGCAGCAGAAGTTGTAAGAAATGAGGCTTTCTCTCCACAGCAGAGTGTGACTGCTGTGCTGAGGCCTCCCTCAGCCCAGGGAAAGATTTGTGCAAACAGTTTTCAGGCTTTGCAGCCCGCATAGCAAGCTGTGGGCTCTAATTGCCCAGAATGATACTTCAGTGTGAAAATCAAACCATTTTGTTCTTTTTCAAAGCTTTTCTTTAATTACAGAGGAGATGGCCAACATGTCGGACAATGTGGCTCTCAGGCACCTAGAGGTTATTCATATGCAGTGCTTACTTAAAAACCTCACGCTCACAGCTTTTCATGTGTTCCACCAATAAAGATGTGCTCGCTCCTTTTCAGAGCTGTGGTCTTAGAAACTTGATGTCAGCTTTTTTAGCTTTCACAGCAGGGAAATTCAGGTGAATTCCAAACTGTGATTAGAGAGATCTAAGTGGAGTTAAAAGAGGTTGAACAATGGGAGAGAGGAAAACTCACAAAGTTGTAAGCGCACACAAAGCCACTGAGTGGAAAGATACATTGCGTCTGCATATGACCGTGTTGGCGTTTGTCATAAAGCAATGAATTTGCTGGGAATGGGTAAAGGTCAATGGGAGAAGGGGAAAATGCCTTTCTATTGCCAAATGTAATAAGGAACAAGAGAAAAGCACCTGTGACACTAGATATCAAGGAGGAAAAAAGAATGGTACTGAATGGCATTGAAAGTTTAGAAATAAGATGAGAAGCAAAAGCAAGAAGTGGAATGCTACACACACAGGAAATGCAGCCTGGGTGGGAGGGATGCAGAGAGGGCCCGCGGTGCCGGACTGCTCGCTCCCTCCCACTCCCCTACCCTGATGCTTTCTGACTTTCGGTTGTATTTTCTTTGATGGAGAAAATCATAGGCTTGATAATACATGGTGAGAAGCACCCAAAGACCAAACTTCATTAGCTCTTTCCTATTTCACATAAAACCGTCTGGTCAAATGCGATTCCAATGTATGACTCTCACTTAACAAGTACCCAACCCCGAGGCTTTGAAACATCTGTGGTAGGGCTGGTGAGATAGCTCAGCAGACTAAGAGCCTGCTTAGGCAAGCGCAGGGACTGGGGTTTGATCCTGGCACCACATGCCGCCCCGGGGGCGGGCTGAGCGGGAGTCCTGGGGTGGTGATGCACGGGGAAGGCTGAAAACAGGAGGATCACTATGAGTCCAAGCTGCATAGTGAGACCCTGTACCAAATACATGTAAAAAAAAATCTGTGGTTACTAAAATAGGTAAGATACTCCTTTAAATAGGCTTTTGGTATCATTAAATTGCTAAGTTTACTGAATTTTCATTGGAGTCACCCAGTGCCATCCATGTCTTTGTTTCATTCCCTTTGGTCTTTTTGTTTGTTTGTTTGGTTTGGTTTAGTTTGGTTGTTCACTAAACGGGATTTTCCCATATGCTCCTATTCGCTTGGAAATAAAAACTAACCAAAAGAATATTTCAGTACAAGTCAGTGTTTCCCAGCATCTGTGTTCCTGGTGGCCCGGATTCCCTCGCATCTCCTCTGCGTCAGATGCACACAGAGTCCCCGCTCCTGCCCGGCTCATCGCATTTAGCCACTCCCAGCGACCCGGGCTGAGCACGCGGTACTCCTCCAGCTAACGCGGGGGACGCTCTGCCACCCTCCTTGGAGCAGAGAGAAGGAGGTGAGCGTAGACGGACAAGACCCGGGCAGAGAACTGGGCCAGAGGGAGGAACCGCCCGCCCCCCTGCAGTCAGATGTGCTTCCGGAGAGGCTTCCGGAAAGGCGCTCCTCGCTGCCCAGGCCTCGGCCCTCCTTCCTCTAGCCGCGCCTCCAGGAGGGGACAGCCGCCCACGGCGCTGCCCTCCTGCGATGCCCGGCCTCTCCTCCGCGCACTGCCGCTGGGCATTGCCCCCGCTCGTCACCAGATGCCACCTGTCCGAACACAACGGTGTCTTGTCCCCGCGCTTGCTGAGGCTGCTCGCGCGGCCCTGAGCTGTCTGCTTTCCTTCATAAGCTTGGCGCTCGCATCGCTCCCCATCCCTGTCTTCCACCTTGCAGTTTCGTTCTTGGTGTCCTCCAGAATGTAGTCCCGATCGGTTGTCCTCTAACTCCGTCTCTAGCAAGACCATCCCGGCCGTCTCCTTCCCCCACCGTCTCCTTCCCTCGCCGTCTCCATACCCCAGCTGTCTCCGTGCCCTGCCGTATTTGTACCTTCAGCCAGCGCTCACATGCCCGCTCCTCACCTCTGAGCTGAATACCTCCATGGCAAGTGGGCATCTGGGCCACATGCTCTGCAGCTGGCTCCTTTGGCCTGAGCGTGCCCGACCTAGAACCCACATCAATCTCCCTGCCACCCAGCGCTAGCATTTCTTTCCTTGGCAAATGATTCCGTCATCTGTCCAGTCTAATCCAGAAAATCTGGATTTATGTCTAATCCCGCCGTCCACTTCCCCACGTACAGTTAGCTACAACCCCTTCTGCCTTTCCTGTCCCCAAATCCCCGTCACTGCGCTTCCGTGCCACTGCCCAGCTCAAGTGCAGGCCTTCCTCTCTCCTGCTGGGTGTGGAGACGTCGCTGCCTCTGCCTGAGTGCGCCTGTCTGCCGCACACCCGCACAGGTTTGGGGGTTCCTTTTCTAGAACACGTGGGGCTCGCACTGCTTTCTTTCTGGAAACCCTGTGGTGCAAGTTGCGGTCTGCACAGGTGAGCCCGCGTCCCACCACAGGTCAGCACCCACGAGGCCTCACCTGCCTGTCGCCAGCCTCTGTTTCCACCACTGGCCAGGGCTTGCCTCGCTCAGCCTGGCCCATCCGGTGCGGCTTTGTGGCACTTGCCTGGAGCAACGCCTTTAGGCAGCGAAGCTTGCTTGGTGGATGTTTTTGGGGAAAGCACTTGGGTTCTCAGGTAAGCTAAACTGATTCAGTTACTAAGTAGGCAACATTAGTCAAGTGGCTTAAACGAATACAGCTTCACTTTTCTCATCTGTAAAATGCAAGTCTATGTCTCTCAAGGTTGTTATAGAGATTTTGTAATCATAATAATGGTAGCTGGTGTTATTGGGCAGTTTCTGTGTGTCAAGAACTGTGTTAAGGGGGCTGGGGAGATAGCTCCGTGACACAAGTGCCTGCCTGGCAAGTGCAAGGTTGTGAGTTTGAACCCCGGTCCCGCAAAAAAAAAAAAAAAAAAAAAAAAAAAACTGTGTTAAGCACTTCACATGGATTTTTTAAATTTCTGTATTGGTTTTATATTTATTGTATATATTTTACAGATAAGCAAATCAGGGTACAGAAGCTGGATAAGTTGCCCCACCTGTGTTTTTGGTCAATACAGGCCCAGGGACCCTGTGAGCCATGCTGGGGTGGCACCCTCCCCGGGGCAGCCCAGTCGGTCAGTGCTTCTTTCTCCTCCTCTTGCCTGCTGAAGAGTCATCTCAGTCCTGTGGGAGGCTGAGAACACTGAATTCACAATAGCTGCCTGTTCAAGATTGTTAAGACCAAAGTAGGTTTCTGTTCTTATTCATCACAGAACACGTTTGACATCAGATTGTGAGGGTTTTTTTCCCCCCTACAAACCTTTAGACCATTTACGATATCTGTAACGAAGTCCCTGAGGCTTGGTATTGTTACTATTTTTTAGAAGCTTAGACAGCTCATGGTTTTGGAGCATGAAAGTGTAGGACCACCTGTTCTCCTTTGTCCTCTGTAGGAGCCTCATGGTGATGTCCTGATGCTAGGCGTGCGCAGAATCGCAGAGCAGGCA
>PVKN010030352.1:0-12741 GCA_004027915.1 Capromys pilorides
GCCCTTAGAGAGAGAGAACACAGAGCCTCCTGGAACTCTCGAGATGTGTCTGGAAATCTCTCTTCTCTTCAGTTCATCGCTGTAGACTCTACTAATTTCTCTGATTTCTCTTTTCTTTCTTGATGCCAAAATTTCAATGAGGGTGTCTTCATCAGTTCTGAGACCTGTCATGGCCGCACAGAGCTCATCTGCATCAAACTGGTGGGAGTTTTCAGCAGAGTTAAAGCCACTTCTTCCTGGTGACCTGTGAGGGCTTTCTTCAGAGCTTCATGCAGTGGCTTCCCTTTTTTTCCTGGAGGTGGGCTACCTTGATCTGTTGGCGCTGGGCATTGTTTCTCTGTCAGAATGTCAATGATGGTTGCTTTATCCACATCTTTTACTGTTATGGTTTTGGGCAAAACCTCAACATCAGAGGAGGGATTAAAGATGGGGTAGGAGCTCATGGCTGACCCAGGACCGCCTGTGGATGCTTTCACAGCTTGAACATATTCCTATTCTTGATTGTCAATAAAGTAGGCCTGCTTGAGGAATTCTGATGCCACTGCCATTGTAAAGTGTCCTTTTTTCCTACCTTCTTCCAAAGAACTCAGGAGAGGCTCTTCCTGGTACTTTCAGTCAAAGTTGGTATTCTTTATTTATATTTATTTATTATATTTTTAGGGAAGAGTCTACAGGGTGCTCAGGGTCACACTACTCGACTGGACTTGTAACGATCCACCTGTTTTACAGCCTCCCAAGAGCTGGGATTACAGGCGTACAGCACCAGGCCCAGTCTCAGCTGCTGTCTCAGTGCAACACAGGGGCAGGGCCAGCACAGCAGGCCCAAGGGATGAAACCCTCGGGCCCTGTACTTACTTGCAGGCACTTTAATCTGCTGAGCTATTTGGCTAGCCTCTAAAACTGGTGTTCTTTAAAAATTATTATATAGCTACAGAAAATGGCAACTTGTGACAAATTTCATTTATGACAGTATTTTCATCTAAAATGATTTTTACTACTACATTAGCTTTTTGTCTTATTGCCCGACTATTTCTACCAATTTGGTCTCCCCAGAGAAGTCAAAGATCTCAGGAGGTGAGTGTGTAGACTGCTAACACCAAAAACAGGCAAGCAGGGCTGGCGAGATAGTTAGTGGAATAAGCGCTCGCCTGGCAAGCATAAGGGCCTGAGTTCAATCCCAGTTCTGGGGAAAAAAAAAAACAGGCAAACATAGGAGACTGGGCCCTGACATTTCCAAAGAGCCTTCTCATCACCAAAGTGGGAGGGACTTACACTCCACACAGCTGAGCCTCTAAGGAGAAGAGGCGAAAACACTTTCGGTGCAGGTGTATAAGTCTCCGACTGACTGTGATACAGAATACTGATACAAATATTGCAGAACGAGGAAGACAAAAAGCCTAAGAAAGGGTAGTGAAGGCAATCCGAAAAATACACAACAATCTCGAAAAGATGATTTTCAGTCCGTGGAACAATGACTAATACAGTGCAGAAAGATTTGTTTAGTATTTAAGTATACAACGGCAAGTATTTAATTAATTTTAAATAAGTAACTCTAGAATTGAATACCTTAATGGTTCCATCTTCATCTCCAAACGCAATGTACTGAAGATGTGGATTTAAGCAACAGCAGCTAACTTGGGCTTCAGCTAGGTAATCGGTCTGACCAGTTTCTCCATTAATGAGCTAAGGGAAAATAAGAGACAATTAGTTGACAGGTTGAAGAAGCAGCGTTTGCTCCTAATAGAGGCTTCAATTAAAAAAAAAAAAAAAAAAAACACAGAAGATAACTAACAAGAGCTCCCACAGGAATAACAAAATCCTCTCCTCTCTCAGCAGCTGCATTTGGCACTTTACGGTTTCATTTCATTTCACTTTTGTGGTTCAGCTACGTTTCCATAAAATAAAACAAGTCTTAAAAGGTCTAAAAGCAGCTGCCTGCTCTGCTACGAAGATACATCTGTCTGATTTATAAGCTCACAGTGAGCTCCATGCCATCTTCCATTTCCTCATAAAGCCCACTTTAATAGGGCTACATTTGTCAAAATGCACTTTTCTGGGGATATTTTTGTTTTGTTTTTTTGTAATGTATCTGATACAAGGTCTCACTTTGCAGCTCTGACTCAGTGATCCTTCCATTTTCAGCCTCCCCAGCGCCGGGATTATAGGCATGAGCTACTATGTCAGGTCTCAGTGGCTGGCTCAGCGCACCCAGGGACAGGGCCAGCATGGCCTGTGGCATGTGATCGAACCCAGGTCTCTGCACTAGCCAAAACAGGCGCTTAGTCCACTGAGCTACCTCGCTGGCCCTTTTCTGATATGAAGGGGCTGGTGAAAAGGGACTGAGACAGACACTGTGTAAAAAGGACAAATCTAAATAAAATGTTGTTATAGTTTCCAAATCACTCACAAAAAAAGGTAGGTTAAGATGCTCTCAGGGGGGAGAGGAAACAACACAGAGAGAAATTGGCAACGGAGCCACGAGCATAACTTGTGTGGTTGGAATCATGAGGCTCAGATCACTCAACTTTATAACCTGAACTAAGGCTTAATTATTGTTTTTGGGCCACAAGAAAGGGGGCCTTGGCTGGGGGGATAACCTAGTAGTGTCTGTCTGGCAAGCATAAGGTCCTGAGTTCAGTCCCCAGTACCAAAAATAAGGGGGTGGGGGGGCAGCTTGGCTCTCAACTAAAGTATGTAACCTCGGAAAGCTTGTTTCAAGCCTAAAGCAACTGTCAGACATCCCTGTCTAACTTGGTGTCGTAACCTAAAATTCTTCCATTATATTTCAGCATGAAATAAGCAGTGAAATTTATTTCAGGTACAAAGATTACAGGGCCAATCAACCACAGGTAGCTTTTTCTTTCCAACATTTTGCCCGATGTGTTCTAATAGATATTTTAAGTGAAGAATGATCTACTAAAAGCTGAATATTTTCATCTCTTAAAAAATCAATTTCAAAGGGCCAGCCAGACAGCTCAGTGGATTAAAGCTCCTGCTTCTACAGACACAGGGACTGGGACTGGGGTTTGACTCCAGCATGCGCCTTGTTGACCCTGTCCCCAGGACGCACTGAGATGGCAAATGAGACTGGGCATGGTGGTGCACACACCTGTAATCCTGGTGCTTGGGAGGCTGAAAACAGGAGGATCACTACGAGTCCAATCTGTGTAGTGAGACCCTGTAGACCCTGTACTAAATATATTTTTAAAAAATCAATTTCAAGAGCTCTTCTAACTAGTAACTAAAAAAAGGTTTTATTCACATAAATGGAATACCGTAACTCTCTCCCAACCAGGAGCATAGCACAAAATTACACTTTTAGTCAGTTAACTTTATAAATCCCCCAATTCCTAACAACTGTTAACGAAAGGGTGCACAAATTTAACATAGAGAAAAAAACAGGCACACGAATACTGAACTTTACAAGAAACTACAGTGTAAATATCCCAGGCAGAACAATCCATCTACTAAAATCCAGCTAAGAGGAATTCATATTCAATTCTGTATCTAAATTCATCCCAGAAATGCAGCTCATTGACCAAGATCCTGAGGACTCAGTAGAAATCATACAGCACAAAGCAGGCTGTGTTGGCAGGTGTCTCCCAGGAGTTTGCAGGTGTTTGTGGAAGTCAGCTTGACTCTGACTTCCATAGTAGGTTAAAACAAGTTACCGTAGACCAAAACCAAATTTTTTCCACAATGTTCTCCTCAATTTAGATTCTACCTTACCCCTGCAACAGCTCACAGACCGCAGACAAGAGGGCCTTGCAGATGAAGAAATGGCAGGATCTTTAGCCCTCCCCCAAAGCAGTTTTTGTCCTTCCCGGTCCTGGCTGTCAAGAGCCCTGGGCAAGGGAATGTCTCGGCAGCCCACATAAAAGCCGGACAGACAGCTCCTCTGCTGCCGCTGTCCCCACAGCTCACTGCCCCTTGCTGCTCAGGCTGACGTGGCGGCAACAACCTCCTGCCCAGTTGCTCCACAAGGGCTGGGACACTCCAATAAGCACTTGCCTTCTCCCACTACCACCACTTCAGGCCTGTCAGTGCAAGGCTGACAGCACTGGACTTACTCTCAAAGGCCACCAACCTGGGAACACCGCCCTGCCACTGAATGCCAGTGCTCCCAAGGGCACCTGCTCCTCCCATTGCCACTATCCAGGGTTCCAGAAGTACTGGTCGCCAACAGGCCCCCGGGGCGCCTTCCTCATACATGCTGGACTCCTTGTTAGGGCTCAGGAAAAGCAGCCCAGGGTCCACTGTGGATCCAGAAGAGAGACACTTCTACAGTGACACAACACACTCGTATTATCTTAGCACACTTACTCGGGACAGGTGTGGACAAACGGGTGTGTGTGAGCAGGTGTACTGCAGTAGCTAAGTCAGCTCTTTCCACCTCAGTTCTGATGACTTAGGGCTCCTTCCCAACTGACAGTGGTTTTTGCTCTTTCAAAGGCCCTATTATCCTTCCCCTGCAAAAATGCTTCCATTAGTGCGTCTCTTCCAAACGTGTTCTGTTCCTCCTGGCTCACCCCATCAGACATGCCCAAATCACTCCTGTGAACGAGTGAAGGGGCTCCTCAGCCTCCAAGTACACCAAGGACCATGACCTCCAGCCCACAGGAGAGGACCATAGCAGGGGAGAGAGCATCTAACATAGCTCCAAACACAGGCGCATCCAGGCCTCCGTGCCAAGACCCACACACTTTTTCCAACTAATGCCTACTGGTCTCCAGTAGGTGTTCTGTAATACTGCCTGACCCCAAATCCATAACTAAAAACAATTTTTCCAATTATTTTCTAAAAACACTCACCTGCAGACGTCTTATATTGTCGACCGCAAGGACCATCACTTCATTTTCTTGAAACACAACATCTATTTCTTGCTTTAACACGATAGCAGAGTTTTTACACACCTTCTTTGTCTCCCAGATCTGATTGAGAAATAAAGAAACTAAAATAAAACCTTATACTATCAGTCTCACCTCTGAGATAAGGACAAGTGTTAGCCTTAAAGCAAGAATCAAACTATGCTTTACAGTTAAAATCCCTGTTAGAAAGTTTTCAATTATTTAAATTAAATTATAACCCAAAAAGAAATATTCATGAGCACACTCTTTAGTAAGAAGTCTGGGCTCTAGAGGTCAAATGCCTTCGGATGCACTCAGGTCTCCCCACACAGCTGTGACCTCAGGCAGGCTAACCTACTGCCAATCAAGGATTGGGACCACTCACTGGTCCTCATGATACCAGGGCCCAAGTGTAAGGCAACTGTATTACCTGAAACACAGCGCTAGTCTAGACTCTAGACCTACTCTAACTGAGGTTGAGTGGTGAGTATTTTTATTGAGTTTTTGATGAAGGATGCAGTGGGTTAGCCTACATTCCAGCTGACATTAAATAGTACTCACCTTTCTGTATACAATAACCTTTCTGTGCTTTTCACTGAACCACAAAAAAGGACTGTGAGCATTAGTAAATACATATCCATTACTCCGCACAACGTCTGACATGAAGTGTTTGTAATTAGATAGCACAGAGACCAACGAGACTCTAATCAGAAGTATGTGACTAAATGAGGGAACAGATCTGTACCAAAGTCAGAGTCTGACAAGCCCCATTCCAAACTGGCTGCCAATTTTACAGCCTCTAAATAAGGAAGTCTTGAGGGGGCCTGGAGGATAGTCAAGGTTTCCACAAACATAGACACAATGTATTATAAACATAAGAAATGCCTTCAGCAAAAGCACAGAAACAGAAAACCCTAGGGTGCATGTAAAATGCAGTCCCACATAGGCTATCTGCAGAAATAAACTGAAAGACCGGAGCGGAGTGAGAGCGCGAAGTGGAGAATCCAGCAGTAGGGAAGAGTATCTTGGCTTTGGTAGACAAGTGAAGCCATGACCTATTTTTAAGCAAAAGTGACACAAGCAGAGCTGAGCGCAGGGCCAGGCTCAACCCCCAGCACCCCTCCTCCAGACGAAGGTGAGGGTGCACTGTACATGAGGAGAACAACCCGAAAATAGTGCACAGAAAAGCCGGAGAAAAGATCTGTAGCAGAGACTAACACAAGGGAGGCTACAGGTACGAGGGCTATTAGAACTGACAAAGAAGTGGGTGTGAGAATTCGGACTAGAAAGGCAGGTCAAAGAATAAAATGAAATATATGTAAGTTAATCTAAATATAGTTTAATCGCTGGACTTTGCAGTACACGATAATTCTCTAGGAGCACGTCTAAGTAAATGAAGCTGTTACAGAACATCATGGCACTTGTGCAGGGTGAAGATGGATCTAGCAGCTTCCTATCTTACTTTCTCTAATACTTCCTTATCAATTTCTTAGTTGTTTTTTTTAAAAAAAAAAACTTCAGTAAAAGACCAATAAATGTTTAAAATTAAAATCTCAAGAATTTCTCATCTTAGCCGGGCATGGTGGCACATGCCTGTAAACCCAGCATTTGAGAGGTTGAAGCAGGAGGATCGGTGCGAGTTCGAGACTAGCCTGGGCTACAAAAGCGAGCTCAAGGCCAGCCTGAACTGCATAGCAAGACCCTATCTCAAAAAGACAAAGAAAAAATTTCTCACCCTGATTGTTTGATCGTCAGAAGATGTCAAGAACAATGATCCATCAGGAGAAAACATCACTCCATGAACCCAACTGAAGTGTCCCCTGCAGTCAGCAACCTTCACACATGAGTCTGTGTTCCACAACTACAAGATATAGGAAACCACATTCAGAAACATTCTAAATACACCAAGAGTCATAAAATAGCAAAAGTGACCATTTCTATTAAGACAGCCCAAAAACACACTATCAAAAATACAAAATGTTGGGCCAGAGACATAGCTCAGCAGATTAAAGCGCCTGCTTAGGCAAGCTTAGGCAAAGAACAGGGACCACGGTTCAATCCCCAGCACTATATGCCGCACCTGCCCCCCCCTCCCACAGTGGGCTGAGCCATACAAAGATAGGGCATAGTGGCATGTGCCTATAATCCCAGTGCTAGGGAGGCTGAAAGCAGGAGGTCACCACGAGTCAGAGATGCATAGTGAGACCCTGCAGCAACCAAATGTGTGTGTGTGTGTGTGTGTGTGTGTACATATATATATATATATTTTTTTTTTTTGAAGTTTATTGATGCCAGTTAGGCACACATAATGACCATGTTCATTATACAGATCTGCACATGCACAGGATATATCTTGATTCCTCTTTTTTCCCCATTCTCATCCCCCCCTTTCAAATCCCGTTTCCCTCCCCATAGACAAGGCTTGGTTTGGTTTTCATTTTATCCTTCTTTTCTTTCTCTTCCTTCCTTTCTCCCTCCCTCTCCCCAGTTTCTTTTTCCTTCTAAACAGTTTCTTCCTATTTCACAGTATCTACTGTACATTTCAAAAATACAGAATATCTTAGGCAGAAGGTTATTCATTATACAATTATGTTTTTAGTAGCAAACAACTAGAAACCACCCAATGACCGCGACTAAGCTACATCAGTCACATAATAGAGTACCACACAAAAGAGTACAGGAAAAGCTCTGGTAATGACTGTTTCTAGGATACAGTAACAGGCAAGAAAGCAAAATGCAGAAGAGTACATATAGCATCTTTTGTACGAGCTGAAAATAGAGATGTGCACACATAAGGATGGGCATAAGTGTGAGTACTAGTGTGTGTAAGTACATGGACACACAATCATCTATTAAAAAACACTCTTACCTATGGGGTAGCGAAAGGGGAGTCGAGGGGAAGGGATAGGATGACTGTGAGACTTCTCTGAATACAACTTTTTACAAAGCTTTCATTTTGGAATTATGTTTATTTTTAAAAACAATAGGGTGAACATAGGCAGCTTTTATTCACATTTTTCCACTAACACTGTCTATCATCTAGCCTTTATTTTGACTGATTGCAATACCCCGACAAATGGATGCGTACTAATTGTACCATGTACAGATTTCCCTTGTTATTCATGCTTGTTACAGACTGTCAGTGTCTACCACCAGCCTCGCTATGTTCTGTCCTGGGCTCTGCTGTAATCACTCAAATATATGCCAGTCTCGTCTAATGAGCTACCACACGTGCCTGAGTTCCTCTCGTTACCCTATGAACTACAGACCCACCTTGTGATTCTGGAGCCGGCACGGACAAAACAAGGGCTTCATCACACAGCCGGTGCTTTGCATTCACTGACTTCTACGTCTACAGATAAAGTATGCAAAAGCTCTGCCTTATCTCTAGAGTTCAACCTGGGCTGTATACAGCTAACGACCAGAAATGAAAACGATTTCACAAGTGAAAATCTCCCGGGAAAAGCCTTCTCTCTCTCTCTCCCTCCTTTTCTTCCGTATCTCACCCTCATCATTTGTGGAGGCACCAGTGCCATATCCCTACCTTTCAAAAATGAAGACACTGTCCTGGAGGGTTTTCTAGGGATTCAGACAGAGAGCAAGGATCTTAGGAATGACAGGAAAGGCTGAGAAAGGGGCTGCTCTGCTGGTCCTTCTAAAAATCTTAACTAAATCCAAAGAGGGAAAATTCTAGCCACATCTATTTGAGGTCTGTGGGTACGGTCCCAGGTCTCTCAGCAGCTCTGTATATACCAATTCAGCCCAAGGGAACACTGCCCGTAGCTCATTTCTTGCTCCTGTACCCCATATAGAACTGGACGTCTGTAACTCACTGCCTCTGCGTGGAATGGGCAGTTCTTAGTCAAGGAGTCCTTCAGCTTTATGTAAATGATTGTACTTAAGAATCAGGAGGGGCTGGCAAGATAGCTCAACGGTCTAAAGCGTCTGCTTAGGCAAGCTTAGGCAACCACAGGACTGTGGTTTGATTCCCAGCACCACAAGCTGCGCCAGCCCCCACCCCCAGGGAAGGTTGAGCTGGCCATAATGTAAATAAATAAAGTTTATGTTTAAAATAAAAAAGAATCAGGAGGCGCTTACAGAGCTCACCCCCCTGTTCTCTTCTCATCTGTTACCTCCAGGCTGAAGGGCTACAGATTAGCACCTCTCCCCTAATGCTTCAACAGCAAGGAGCAGACTGGACAATCACTAAAAACTGCTGAAAGAAGCACAGGAGACCACAAAGCACTTGTGGTGAACAATGTGCCCTTCTATAGCAGCCTGTGAACCAGGTGCACTGTCCTACTTTGTAGTACAGACCTGCACCCTTTTCTTGTTCTCGTTTTGTGTATTTGGTATAGGGTCTCACTACGCAGCTTGGACTTGTAGGGATCCTCCTGTTTTCAGCCTCCTCAGAGCTGGGATTACAATCATGTGCCACCATGCTTGGACTCTGGCACCAGCTCAGTGTGCCCTGGGGGTGGGGCCGGCACAGTGTGAGGGACTGAGGTTCGAACCCTGGTTCCCCCTCTTGCCAAAGCAGACATGAGCCTGCTGAGCTATCTCACAGGCCCTCACAACCTTCTTTTTGAACTGAGGTCTCAAGGAGTTTCAACCTGAGATCTTGAAAAATAATTCTTTCTCTGCAAGAAAAGTACAGGGCTGGCGAGATAGTTCAGTGGACTAAGAACATGCTTGGGCAAGTACAGGACTCGGGCTTCAATCCCCGGTATCATGTCACAGTGGCCCTGGCACCGGGGGTGGTGAGCCCATGACCTAGTCTAGGCATAGTGGCACATGCCTGTGATCTCAGCACCAGGGAGGCTAAAAACAGGAGAATCACTTCAAGTCCAAGCTGTGTAGTGAGACCCAATACCAAATACACAATAAATAAATACATAAATAGATAAATACAACTCATTGAATATTAAATAAGTTAATACAGCAACTCACTGGGTAGAACTCCTCTCAGTAAAGATTCTGAACATAAACTTCAAAAACATAAACAAGTAATTTATGAGTCATTTTACTCATTAGGGCTCAGCAACGATGGTCTTTATCCTAACCAATTCCAAATGGGTGGTACTTTCCATCTGATCCTATTCAGTAACCTAAGAATATAAACATAACTTTCCTCAACTTTGCAAGAAATGCCCAAGTTCAGCCTGGGAAACCAGTGGTCACTTCTGGTTTCCTCAGGCTACAGCACACACTCATCAGTCAATAAATGCTGGGTGGGTGACACTGCCATTCCCTGTCACACTGAGAACTCAAGTCTTTAGTCAATGTTAAAATAGTAAAGGGAGCTCTATAATTAATATCCCAAAACTATAGGTCATCAGGCCATGAAGAAATTCTCAGCCAACAGCCCCCACAGCTAATGGTGTAAGCAGCCCATTCTCTGTGATCCCCGGCTCTCAAGGAACCCAGACCTCCCTGGATAAACTCAACCACTTACCTCCACACAGAACTGGGACAAGGCCACCACTGCCAAGTGGTTATGGGGGGAAAAGTCACAGTACTGGATGATACTGTGGTGGCCAGTGTGAATTTCTGCCACTAGGCCACTGGTGTGAATGTCAAAAACCTGTCAACATAAATAATGAGATAACATGAAGGCAAACTATTTAAAAAGATAAGTGAGACTAAAACTGACTCCAAATTTATTTTTTTATATCCCCTCTTGTTTCAAACATAAAATGTAAGTCCTAAGTTTCAAATATAAATGTAGTTACTAGTAACTGGCATAATTATTGACAGTCATAAATAAGACTTAGATCTATATACATACACTTCTAAAATATTGGACTATATTTTCTGAAAAGGAAAATTCATCACAGATGGTCTCTCAAGCTGGCCTGAAGAAATCAAATCTTTGTGAATAAATGAATGGACCAGCCAAATTAACATACAGAGTATTCTCTCTAATGCTTGTTTATTCAAATGAGAAAATACACACTCATACATGACGATGATCCAACTAACACAGAGCAGAGGCTGCTAAAATGAAATTAGCTCTGTCATTTCTATTTCTCTCCAGAGCTAACAAATCACTCCATTATGATTAATCATTTTCCCATTTTTGAACCAAAAAAAAGCTACTTTTGATTAATTCAACTTTTTTCACTTTAATTTTGAAAGATTTTCAAATGCTGACTATATTTTCCCAAGTTTTTCCAAATGATAAAGTGGCTTCTATGCAATACTTTCAGGTTGCTGATGGAGTTAGTAACTTAAGGTGAAGGCATAGTCCTCAGGAGAACGAAAGCCCCCACCCCTCCCATTCAGGGGGTCCCTAAGGAGGTTCATTGAGGGAAACCACAGAATGCGCAGCCCTGGGGGGAGCACAGAGGGGAACCAGCACAGTAGCGGAGGCCAAAAGCAAAGAGCAGGAAATCATCTTTAAACGCTGCCTGGGCAAGTCCTTCTTCAACATGAGTAACTGAGAGTGACAGAAGAAACTTGGCAAACATGGACTAGAAAAAATGTCGCAACAGGGCCAGGGATACAGCTCAGCAGCATAGTGCCTGCCTAGCAAGCATGAGGTGGTGAGTTCAATTCTTGGTACTCTCCCCTCCAAAAAAGAAAGATGAAAAAAAAAAATGTCACAATCTTAGACAGCAAAAGAGAAAAAGCCTTACAATAGCAGTGGACTGACATCACTAGAGCAAGAAAGGGGCAAGGAGGAGGAACTGCATGTGGGTAGAGGATTTTAGTACAGTGAATAGAAAGCTTCATCTACAGGTTTTTAAAACAAGGCCACATTTCATGCAATATAAAATATTTTCCACAGTCACTGGGATGGATCTTTTAAAATTTTTTCAAAGCATGAACTTTTACTCAACATCACTGCTTGTTAGGAGAATGTAATCACACCACAAAGATACCATTTCACACCTACTAGGATGGCTATAATTTTAAAATGGAAATAAAAAGCGTTACCATGGATATAGGGAAGATGGAACCCTTCCTTCTCTGTTGCCAGTGGGAATAGAAATTCAAAATTGGTTAAAAAAAAAAAAAAAGAGTGCTACAGAAAGTATTTCATCTCTTAAATAAACAGGAGAAACATTGGACTCCACATCATAAACTATTCCTGTAATATAGGGCTATTTGAGGTCTCACATATGCAGCTCAGACTGTAGGGCTCCCACAGGGGAAAACGGGGGAGGCTGCCAGACCCCGGAGACCTCCGCTCCCAAGGCCACCAGAACCCCACAGCATGGCTCCAAATGCAGTGAGCAGCACGAAAGCCTGCCCCAAATCTCACAGCTCATCATACCGGGAAACTGTGAGATGAAAAATTCACAGAGCTTTAATGTTCTTTAAATCCGACTGAATTCAGTTTTTAAGATATCTGCACTCACAAAGATTGTATTCCTCGCCGCTGCCATCACTCTAGCGCCATCGGCAGACCACGAGCAGCACTTCACCAGCACCTCCACTTCCTCTTGGGGGTCCTCTGGATTTAGGAAGAACTGCTTCACGTGAATGCTTTTCTTCTCATTTGCTGATCTCACATCCCAGAGCTTCAAATTCAAAAGAATAAAAATAAACAAAATAAAAAATGTGTTTTACCAACTCACACCTCTACAGTCACAATTGAATTAAATGTCATGGAGGCTTACTCACTTTACCTAATTTTTAGTATGGATAACTTCCTATAAAGCTTTTAAACCACGTACTGCAGTTTTCATTCATCACCTTCCTAAAAGAATGAGAAGCACAGCCCCAAATGAAGACCATAAAGCTAACAAAACCTGGCCCGGGCGTCGTCGCGGGGTCTGGAGGAGGCTGCGAGCAGGTACCCGCCACAAGCGCTAGCACAGGCAAGGGGAAGGAGGCCCGCGGGGCCGCTGCTGCCCTCTGCTGCGCCAGGCAGGAGGTGCCGCGCACA